>JAVQJS010048501.1:0-12978 GCA_036024795.1 Galaxias rostratus | reverse complement strand
CTGAGCTCTTCATCCTGTTATAAGCCATATTGACAACCCTTTTTTTGTATGTGTCACTTATTCAACTATATCAGATGAGTAGGTTACGGTAGATATTTTAGATTGTAGGATGTGTGTTGCCAAAATCTCTTGGTCTTTAGTCGGTCTGAGCTCTCAGAATATTTATTTAATTTCAGTAGTTAGTGTCTAGTTTCTGTCATTTGTTTTCACCGTTTATTGTTAAAGTATTAAAATGTATCCATCTTGTTGTGTTACTTCAGGAAAACTCCATGAAAAATTATGATAAATATTTTGTGACTGCTGTGTTTACTCTAGGAATTTGTCAGGGAAAAACAACCATATCTCCTAAATTCTAATGTTTTTTCTGAAAATGTAGTTTAGCAGCTGCCACATGGGGAATTGGCTCTTGAGGCTTAATAGTAAATTAATTATACATAAGAAAAAAACTGGGTTAATGTAGGTGAGACGACACAAAGTTATTGGCCTGTTTTGGGCTATTATCGGCTGTTTTTAAGAGCTATTTTACTGCACTAGATTAGAACAGTGATATTAAGAAACTGCACTCATTGAGTTCTGCTCTCCCTCCAGCTATTCTCTCATTCTCTCCCACTCTCTCACTCTCCATCTCTTTTGCTTAATCTTATCATGTCTTCTAAGTTTGCAGTTGGATTGAAAGGTCTGCCACGAAAGAAAGTATGACACCATAGATGGGGTATGTTTATGTTATGAATGATACATGACACTAGAAGTTCCAATGACTAAGGCACCTTTAGTAATTTGGAATAAATTACTTATGGCTATGTGTGGCCAAATCTGTGCAATATTGATGGAATCTTGCTGCCACCATCCTGCAGCTTCATCTTCATTATCCCCTCCAAAAATAAGGTTAATGCTTTTACAGAAAAATAAATGTAAAGACAACTCGTTAAAGTTTTTAGTGTCAATTTAGTACTTTTTTTGGAGCCTAAAGCAATATAATTGATGTTAATATTGCATTTAAGTGATGTGAACTCGATCTGTTGGTGAATTTATTGGGTTGCAATTGCAATAATGTAAATTGAAAATGACTTCTAAATCGTTGTTTGACCTGATAAAGATTTTCCAATACAAACGTTTTGTGTTTTACTACTACTACAACAGTTATATAACATGCCAATTGTTGTTTATTGAGATAGTGTGACTGCTACCTTCAGCAGGGCATATCGCGCAGGGCATTAATAGCTGGTGTTTAAACATTTTTAATCGCACTTTACTCTTTACATACAATATATTTAATATAGACTACAAAGCTTTAAAATCTTGTTTTATTTGTCATATACCCTATACCAAACTAAGCAATGACAATGACATGTAAAGCAGCCAGTGTAAAGTGCAAGATAAATAATGTGCAAAAGAAGTAAAGAATAAGATAAATATACGGATAAAATAAATCATACATGGACAAGCAATACAATGTTTCAATAAAGTAAGGTAGTGCAATTGGCATGTTCACTATTCTGTTGCGCAAAATACATATCAGTAATAAATTGGTAATGCAGAAAACATTGTTGAAAGCTCCCGGAGTTATTACAAATAATTTGTTGTTCCTTTACTGTTTACGTTTGGGGTTGGAGGCTTGTTTTCATTGAGAATCCAGGGTAGAAGTGTCCCCTTTGTTGGATAGATTTTAACCAGAGCAGCTTCTTCAATCAGGCCTATTGCATTAGATCCAGACATTTTTGAAAAACTTTGTGTTTTGATGTGTGGTTTTGTCTTCTGGATGCATTGGCGAGTCATTCAGTGAAGAACAGGAACATCTTCAGTAATGTGATACCGGTCATAGTATAGTCATATACTCAAAGTCATCTCTAGGGGCCACCTTTAGAAAAACCACAGTAACAAATGCAAATGAACAATTTTGCCTATGAGTTTCAAAATGATCTGGGTTGCCCTTTTTAGATCCTATACAAGTGTACTTTACATTAATTCTATGTCATGTTGTTTGTATGTGGTTATGAAAATCTGGCAGATGCCCACTTGAGCGATGTATGTTGGATTAGGGGTGTTCCCTGGTGACACATACAGTGCGCCAAATACAGCTGGAGTCCATAATGTTTCAACACTGTGGGAACTCTGACAGATAGTTTGGTTTCAGTGTAGAGTAGCTATAGTAAAACATATTTTGGAGATACTTTTTAACCTCCACAGCATGTGGAAAATATTTTAAATTTGTCTTTTTATCTTCAACCTAAAAACAGCAAGCTGTGGAGATGGAGATCCTGCGCTATTTTCACAATACTACCCTCAACATCAGTGACTCTAAAGATTACTTTTCATGCATTGACATGGTCTACGTTTGGATTTGGGGCTTCATCTCAATACTTTGTTTTGTCTTTGGAATGCCTGCAAGTGTGGCAGTTTTTTGGGAGCTTTTTAAAAAACATAAAGCCGGCTCTCCCACTACCCCCAATGATGTCTTTGTGCACAATATCACGCTCATGGACATGGTTTTCTTAGTATCTATGCCTTCCTCTGTGTTTAACTACATTGTCTGGCATAACTTGCACATTGAGTTGTTTAATAACTCTCTATACTGCTTGAGTATTAGTGGGCGACCTCTATTAATGGTTTGTATGTGTCTGGACTGCTACGTGGCTGTGGTACATCCTTTTGTTTACCGGACAAGAAAGAGCCTAGCTCCACGAGTCGCATTATGTGTTGTTGTATGGATTGCCACAATTGCTTATGGTAGTTGTTTTATTCAGAATGTATCATTCTACTTGTCTCCATACTTAATGATTCCCATTGCTCTGGCTGTCCCACTCATTGGGTTCTTTGACGTTCTCATCCTCTTGGCCCTAAAAAAGCCCAACTCTGGAAAACAAGGACAAGTTCATCCCCAGAAGTTGAAGGCTCTTCAAGTAATCGTCAACAGTTTGATCATTACTATTGCAACTGGCCTACTCCCGTTGGTAATACAATGCTTTAAAAGTTTGTGTCCAAGAGAAAATCAGTGCAATTTTGGAATTTTGTCTGTTCTACCCCCCACAATAGGAAGTGCAATAATTCCGATTCTCTACTTGTACAATTTGGAAAAACTTAAGTGGTTTTGCTGAGGTTAATTGAGATGACTTAAGTTATGATCCTCCCTTTTTATGTCTTATATCCTTGTTTCGTTTTTCGTCTGCAGGTGTTTGTATGTTTGTTATAATATAGAAACATGCATATATATATATAAAGTAATCTACATTTGTTTTAAGGTAATAATTAATAAACGCTGTCATTGAAATGGATCCAGTGTACCTGGCTTTCTCTCAATTTCTGGCATAGTAAACCAATGGCATTAAACTTGTCACAAAGTAAACGGCCCCAAATGTAAAATTTGAAGAAGAAAAAAATGTCTAGCAATGTTATTTTTTATTTACAGTAATTGTACCATGTAACGTGAAAAAGTGAGATTTGTGTCTTGTGCATTGCTCTATTTTACCTCTGACTGCACATCTATCCGTCCTTACAAGCTGTTTTTAATTTCATTGATTTGGGGTGTAGAAAATCTAAGTCATTATAATTATCTAATCACGGACTCCACTACTATGGCCGAATGTGTGACAACGGGATGTTACTATCTCCAGTCAATAACATGACAGCTGATGAATGTTAATGGGTGGTGGGCAAACTGATGTTCACCACTGAAAACAGGGAAAGTTAGGGAAGAAGGAGGCACCTTCGACTATTGATTTAAAAAAATTATTTGTTCAAATATTTTCATATATAATCTAATATGCTTCATAGACACTAATGAAGCACTAAGTAAGTGTGTTTATCTTCATTATGGGTCCTTTCATATCTGCACATTTACTTGCTGCGAGTGCAACATAACCTTTTCTTTATCAGAAGGTGAGCAAAAATCCTTGTAACATGTGGGTATCAGAGGAAAGCAAATGGCAGGTATAAAGAAAAAGCCTCAATAAGGTAAAATTGAAGAGCTTGAGGAAATATAAAAATCTAATTCTAAATAAGTAAATGTAAAAAATATTGACATCACCAATGGGAAGAATAAATTTCAGTTAGATGATTGGACGGAGGTCAAAGGAAAGTGAGTATGTTGATTATAACGCATATTGTGAGATGGGCGAGGCTTTAGTAAGTTATGGACGTCTGATCCACACTCCAAACCTGTTGGTGGCGGTAATGCGCAAATACGTTGTTTGCCAACTACCAATAAACCCAGAAGTAGTCGAAGAACATTTTAAACTGAACAGCGGTGTTTGACGGATCGGTGTTTGACGAAGCCCTGTCGGTCACTAAAGTCCGACAGTTTGTAGTTTAGTGAATCGTAATTTGCCAAAAATCAAATTATCGCAAATGTAAATGAGGCAATTGTAAACGTTAGTTGGATTATCCGAGATAATTTCCCCGCCTTCGAGTGCTACCAAAGCATATTATTGGATGTAATTTTGTTCAACGATACCCCTTCGGCCCGTGGCGGGTGAGTTTTCTAGTTTAGGTATCACAGGGCAAGCAGCTTCGCTTACTAGCTGTTTTATAATCAGATGGACGGTAGAAAATGTTAACTAAAGTTACCAAGAAAATGCAACTGCATCTAACGTTGCATTAGGTTGAGGTAATGCCAATGGGCCAAAATATGAATGGAATGCAACGTCGTTAACGACAGACTTTCTAGCCTAATTCAGGTCAAGTTAACCAGCTTTTCCTGTGCCCATCAACTGAAAGTGTGTACCACCCAGCTGCATCTACCTCTAAGCCAGGCATCCAACCTATGCATGCGATGGTAAATTATTTACGTGCATGTGTGTGTGTGATGTTGAGAGAGATGTATTTACAGCTATAGCCCCTGTAAAATGCCAATTTGTCGTTGCACATACTTAATTTATTTGTTTTACAAATTGATACAAAATTAAAGACTAACAACTTTGTGGCTCAAGCTGTCAATAGACTACCATTAGAAAAGAAAATAGGAAAGGCTATAATGAATTTCATCTTGAAAAACATCTTGACATCCCAGTCTAATCCTGACCTTCAAGACATAATATTTTGTTTACTTATTCTTCTTTTCCAGGCTGCTAATCAGGATATTGCTGCTAATCAGGATAATGTAAATACAAATGATGACCTCAAGGCAGGCATGTATCATACATTGATGCAAGAAGCACTAAATCTGAATGGTTCTGCTTCATCAAGAAGTTATCTAGGAGACATTCGCAACATCCGGCTACCAAACACAAACTACAAAAGGGTCCGTCCTGTTTTGCCTGAAAACAGCCCCAAGACGAGCACGGCCATTCAGCATATATCCACTGATAGTGGTCCATGTAAGGTTTTGGGTGATAAAAATGGCAGATTAAATATCCAACCTGTCTATGACAATGATACCCAAAAATGTGCCATATTCCAAGTGGGAGATGAATACAAACGCCCCTGTGCACCACATTATGTATGTGCGCTCCGGGACAGTCATTTGCTGAGTCACACTATGTCTCATCCTTGCCATTCAGAGTTTCTATTTGAGGAAGAAACTTTACCAAACTGTAGTGATGTCAGTATCAATGCCACAGTGAATTCCTGTTTCTCACCTGCTACTACAACACCAATAATAAGTGCATACTGTAGCAGCTTTGGAATAAGCCGTGATAATGCGCATAAAACTAATGCATCCAACCTGCAATCCATGCTCAACCCAACTTCAGAGTTCACAATTCAGTATGAGGCCTCACCTAACTGTAGTGATATTAGTTTCTTGGACGACTTAACTGGTAACATCATAACCCCCATAAGCTCCCATAGTGGTATTTCTGGTTTGTGTGTAGATCCACTGTTTACCTCTGGAGCCAAGTGTGAGCCTATTATGGCGGCCAAGAATAATGTGGTTGAACTTAAGGTTGACACCATAGAGGGTCCCAAAATTGAGTCCCAACCAACTTGTGAGTTTTCAAAGTTTAATACCGAGGCAGTTACTGCATTAAGTAGAACAAGTCAGGTTAATTTGCCTCAGAACCTCAATACAACTTCCTATTTGGACATGGATGTCAACGGAACAAACCCTGCTACTGCTAACAGTATAACTATGACTGAGTATAGCATCCAACTCCAGAGCACTAACTCATCTCCATCTTTGAATAAAACAAATAGTCTAGTAGAGTCTGGTGTTGTGACTGTTTGTACTCAGAACAACACTTTTGAAATCCAACAACTAAAGCTCAATGGCACAGCCACTGCAAATGACGGACAAGCAATTGATGTTAGTGCTCAAAACAACACTTTCGAAATTCAACAACTAAAGCTCAATGGCACAGCCACTCCAGAAGAAGGAAAATCAATTGATGTTAGTGCTCAAAACCATACTTTTGACATTCAAGAACTAAAGCTTAATGGCAGAGCTACTATAGAAAAAGGAAAAGCAATTGATTCTCATGCTCAGAACAATACTTTTGAGGTTCACCAACTTAAGCTCACAGACAAAACCCATGGAGTGAGCCCTGCCACTAACAGTATGACTGAGTATAGTATCCAACCTCAGAACACCTTTGATGAGGCCTCACCTAGTGATACCAGTTTATGTGTAGATCCACTCTCACTCTCTTCCTCTAGAGCCAAGTGTGACCAGATTATGGGGGTCAAGAATAATGCGGTTGACACTATAGAGGGTCTCAAAATTGTGTCGCAACCAATCTATGAATTTTCAAAGTCTAGTACCGAAGCAGTTATTGCTCCAAACAGAACTATTGAAGTTCACTTGCCTCTGAACATCAATACAACCTCATATTTGGACATGGATGTCAAAGGAACAAACCCTGCCACTGCTAGCAGTATAACAGAGTATAGTGTCCAACCCCAGAACACATTTCAAACGAACTCATCTCCATGTTTGAATAAAACAAATAGTCTAGTAGAGTCTGGTGTTGTGACTGATGGTGCTCAGAACAACACTTTTGAAATTCAACAATCAAATCTCAATGGCACAGCCACTGCAGAAGAAGGAAAAGCAATTGAGTCTAATGCTCAAAACAACACTGAGGGGAATAACCAATTAAAGCTCACTGACAAAGTCACTGTAGAAGAAGAAAAATGTATGGATTTGAGTGCCCAGAATAACAATTTCGGCACTCACCCTCTGAAACTCAACAACCCATCCACTAAACAGGACCGCAACTCTAGTCATGTTAGCCACCAGAGCCATACCTCTAAAACCAATCCTCCTTCAAAGCTCAATTTCCCAACCACAGAGATTGAGGCCAATGCAAGGACAGTTGACCTGCATAGCAGCATGTTTGAAGGTATGTCTGTCATCTATGGAAATGCCAAGAATCTAAGTAGCCAAAGTGTGGATTTAGGGAAAATCAAAGTGGATACATTATCTCTGGATGACACCTTGGAGTTTAATTCAATGCTTCCTGTCACTTCAACCCCTATGCCTCATTTCAAACCACGTAATTTTAAAGTAGAACAAGAAACTGACTGTGTGCCACCCCTGAGAAAAGAGATACCTAAGAGGGCTCTTACACAACCAACCACTCAACTGCCTTTTGCCTCAAATATTGTTAGTGACAGAAAGACATTTTTCAAGCACAGCGGTCTCAAATCATTGCAACCGCCATCTGGTTGTAATATCAGTGACAGTAGAAAGACACTCTTAAAACTCCCAAATCCAGAATTTCATTTTAAAAAAAGCAAGCAAACCTCCAAAACATCTGGGCCCTCAGAGTCATCAACCTCATCCCTGCCCATGACCAGGAGTAGAGTTCGAACTGAGGCTTCAATAAAGGCGGCATCAGATGTCTTTCAGGAGGTATGTCATCCTGTTAAGTGAAGTTAAGGGATTCTGTATTATAGTGGTACTACATAATTTTTGCTAAATGACTAACAGAGATCATCTGATCGGTGGAGAGCATCCAGGAGTGGTATAAAACTAAAGTAATCTATATTTACAGATGATTGTGTTGGCATAGTTAAAGTGCTCATTTACACATTTATTTTTAGATTTCGGACATCTCATTTTCCTTTCTTTTTTTATAGTTTGCGATGGTAACGTCCCTCAATCTATCAAATTGCACAGTGGCATTAACTTGTTCTCTGTTAAAGGTCACAACAGTTGCCTGTTCCACCATCAAAACTAAGCCTTCTTCAATTGTTGGTAGGTTAATTTTATCAATAATGAGTATACTATTGTTGTGTGAATGATCTCTAAATTCACATCCTTCTGTTTTTAGGTTCCAAGCTACCTACTTCAGGCCTGAGGAAACCTCAATCTTATGTCTTGACATCAGCTACTCAGAGATCTAGTCTCAGGCAGCCATCGGCAGGAATTGTTCTTTCATCTTGTAGTGGGAAACCTAATGGAATTGGAGGTATATTTAAGAGTCAGGGATTTTTGCAATCAACCACTAACATTGTGTCATGTTAGAAACAAGAAAAATATGAGATCCAAGAGTAATTTTTTTTTCTTTTCGTATTCATAGATAGCCTCTGAGTTGGATTTTTTTTATTGATCTTTATTTCCTCCAATTATTTTAGAGAAGAGCTTATCCAAGAAGAAGAACCTTTCAAATAGTAGGGAAGCTCTACCTCTTGCTAAGAGAATAAAGAAGGGTAGGTATTTTTTGTGGCAACAATACAACTTTTAAAAAACACATTTCTTGTTAACTTGAACAAAAGTATTGCTTTGCAGGAAACTACAAGGCTACTGCTTCTTTACCACCATTGGTAAAAGCTAATCAACCAGATGGTGAGTTTCTTGTATTACCTAACTTGTATTTCTTGTTTTTATTCTAGGGTCCTGCCACATATGTTTAGATTCCATTAGATCCTTACATTATTCAGTTCTGATCTGAGTGATTGGTATTGCAGGTTGTGTGAAGTGTGCGTTGCTTCAGCAAGAAAACGAGAGACTGAAAGAAGGTATGTTGTATCTTTTCAGCACAAAGGATGTTCTATTACTACAGTCACATCAATAACGTGCATCAATACATTGTCCTTTAGTTTCTTGCATTCTGTGCCCAAGTCTTGGAAATTACTTGGAAAACATATCCTCTGTGTGTGCAGACCATTGTATCCCATCAAGGTTGTTGAGTAAAACTATTTCCCCAGTTTGTGTGGGGATACATTTTATTTCAATGGCATGTAGCTGTACAACTTTTGAAAAATTCCCTAAACTTTTCACTTCCCATGAAATTTTCAACACACATCTATCTACATAGCTGCATGGATAATGCATAATATAAATGTCAGACCCAATTTATATCCTTTTATGGTGCAGATTTTGGATTGTGCAGAGATTTATTTATTTTTTATCACATGGGTATCTAAAGATAATTGCAAATGTTTTATCTGATCAAAATTTAAATAAATGGACATTTAATGTATGATACTTAACATGGAAGACAAAACACACATGCTCTATGCATATCTATTTACTAATATCAAATAATTTCACAAAACAAATGTTGCCCAGAAACCGTCAGAGGTATTGTATTTAGCAAAACAAATATGCTCAGATCATACATAACATGATAATCAAGCCTGATCCATTGAGTATGAGTGTGACCAAGTATCCCTTCGAATGTACTGTGTTCAACTTTCTTCTTTTTACATGCAAAGTACAAGGTATAATATTTAGGGATTTACCGGTATGTCTTTAATACTTGGAGTTTTCATTGTATTAATTGCCCTTATTCAATATTTGTTTATCTTTCAGAGCTGCGCAAGCACGAAGTGAACCCAAGAAACTGAATTGTACATTTTAAAGATTTTGTAAATGTCTAATATTTGTCATAAAGTGAAGCTAATAAAGTGATCCCAAACAGATCGCATTTTTTTGTCGTAATTATGAAGGCACTTGTTGGTGTACAACGTTTTATATTCTCAATAAGTGCCATAGCAGTGTGTATTCATGCACACACCAATTAAGGCAAGTTTCAACATCCAAAGTAGTTCAACTTCCCAAAGTATATAATTTTATCTGTAGTGAACTTGCTGACATGCAGCGAATGGCAGTTTTATAGAATGGATTGATCGGAAAATGTGTAAAGGACAAAAAACAAAATACTTCACTGCTCGCATCACTACATGTCAGATATTCTATATGTTCTCCAGTACACTTGTTTGAGTTTTAGTTGCGCTTTTATTTCTTTTTAATTTTCTATTTTAGTTTGGTGTCCTTTGCTTTCCACGGTTGCACGTCATTGGTATGTTTCATATATATCAATGTAAATACCAAAAAATAGTCTGCAGTTAAGCCAATCCCAAACGTAAGGGCTAGGTCAGAATAACGTTCCTGGGCTCCGGAAATTACGTCCCTTCCTTCGTTCCTTGCCGACGAAAATGGCAGCTGTTGACATCGACATGCCTATGGAAACAGAGCCTAAGATCATTGATGAAGATGACATGGAGCGGTAAACATTGTTTGTTACGAAAATGTACTGTATTGGCAGTCGTATTTCAAATCTATTGTGGCCTTATAAACTGATGCGCTACATATGGCAACCTATCTATTTCGACAAGGCCCGAGTTAGTTAGCTAAGCGGCTACTTTAGCTTTCATTTTGCTGTCTAACGCTAACTGTAAGCATATATTTGGCTTTATATATTAAATTTGACACTTTATATTTTCACTATAGCCACGTGTAACAAGAATTGGCCTTGAGTAGATAGTTGCCTCAAGTTTTTGTTGACCGGCGTTATCTAGCTAGGTCAGAGACTATGACTTCGTTCGCTAGCTCATTGCTGCTATACTACTTGTACTAGCATTGTCTGCAATGTCAGTAGTACATCATTGACTGTTTCATTTGGATCAACCAAGAACACGTTTGGAAGCATGGAGTTTGGAGTTCCATACAAAGATTTGTGAAGTTTCATGAAGTTATGGATTTGAAGAAGGTTGTGTCTGATTTACTTGATTATAGCTCTGGCTTCATTTCTTGAAATAAATTGTTTGGTACGAAACTGAAGTGACTGAATAAGTGGTGCGTTCCACGACGTTCGTTCAATTTGTATTTGTAGTCTTTCAATCGGTTTAGCTAATTATGAATACCAAATGTTGCATTTTTATGCTCGTTTGAGTCTAGTTCAGTTTTATGCAGTGCAGGGGTGATTCCAGTTTTTTTTTTAGGTGGCAATGGGGTCCATGGCCAATCACAAAATTGTCAGACACAAATTCAGCTTTTAAACTTGGTTTTAAAAACATTGGGCACTTCAGGCGCTGCTGCAGTTCTCTGTGCCTGAAAATTGGTACTGCGCAAGAGTTTATAGAATGACTGCATAACACGGTGACTGGTGAAAGTTTGGATCTGACCTGGACTGCATTTTTCTGACTTTGATTTGGTTACATTGGGTTTATTTCTGTGTCCATCCCCCTTTCAGTCTTTTCCCCCTTCTAAATTCTCCCTATACAATTAAATGCAAACCATTAAGTAATTGAAATACACAAAGCTACATTTGATCGATATGATCGGATTAAACGTAGAATTGTTCAATTGGGAAGCTAATACTGGCTTGTATGACTTTGGGGCTTACTTACTCTTATTACTTTCCTAAGTGATATTGTTTTCTTTCAATGTAAGCTAAATGGTCTACAATTTAAAATTCCCAACATCATAAACCCAGATTGCAAACTAAATTTACTAACTAGCTACACAAGCTTTTTATTTATTTTATTTAACAGTACTGTGAATTAAGAGCATTTTTATATATATGTGTTTTAAGCAAGCACCTTCATTCAAGAGGCCTCGACAATGAGCTCATGTCCTATTTTGGCACAGCGTGATATATCCTGCAAGTCTGACACATCTTCCCTTTATTTATTCCTGTTGTCTAATGGAAAGTCATGTAAATGTATAATACATTTTCTTCTGTGTGAAATCCCAGTAGAGGCAGCATTTCTTGGATTGCAGTCTTTTGTTTGTCTCTGATTTAACATTAAAAGATCATGCCAAGATCATGTAACATTTGCAATGAGGTCATCATTCGATTTTAGCTAAAAGTTAAAAATTATTTGCTATGCTAAAGGATACAAATCCTTGAAGACGATGTTGTCATGTAAAACACATTTAACAAAGTATGTGACCCCAATAACACGTCACTGTAATGCCCGCAACATTCTTTTATTGGATCGTAATGTCAGAATGTAATCATCTACTATGAAGCCATTGGTTGATGAAACCTATTTTTCTGTTCTTTACTTGATTTGTTTTACCTTGTCTATCCAGTGAAGCCGAGTGCTTCAAAGAGCAAGGAAATGCTTTCTACATCAAGAAGGACTACTCAGAGGCGTTCAACTATTATACAAGGGCAATTGGTAAGTAATACAGCAAAAAATATGTGAATAAAGTATACATACGCAGAAAAAAACTTCTTCTATTAGTGGTTTTCATCTAGCATAACATGACAGCACTGCTTTTAATACATACATATGGGAAATGATGGAGGGATGTATGAAGTTGTTCCTATACCCCAAAGGTCAAACTATAGACTTGCAGAGCAACATGGACTCAGCAATGGGTACGGTGAGGAAATAATGAGAGCGAGCGACAGACCGTTTAATTGTATTACATTCTCTGTCTAAACGTTGCCATAATGCCTGACGTATAGAGTACCTTTATAGCTGGCCTTTTGGTCGAGTTTGACCAATTGTGTTTCTTTGATTTTATATTTGATAAAGTTTGAACCCAATGTTACTACACATGCACACGCACACACTGCCAGGGCCTTAAAAATTAATTTATTTGCAAAGGAAAGTCCTTGCGCCTCAAAATTCTCAGGAGTTGTGCATAGCATTCAACACGTGTCATTTTATGAAGTGGTTGCAAAATGTTTCACCAGTTGTTTACTAGCATCTGTAAAGCATCAAGGGACGTATCCTCGGTCCCTACATTGTTTTTTACAAAGAAAGTACGTTATATTTATAAAGCGGCTTTCAAAACCAGAATTACAAGGTACAAATGTGAGTTTTTAACAGGTTCCTAAAAACCTCCACTGAATTTGCATT
>JAVQJS010048498.1:0-15871 GCA_036024795.1 Galaxias rostratus | reverse complement strand
TTTTTGCTGTTAAATCCCCTTATAAATGTATATTTACCAAATATTTTAAGGGCTTGTTGTGGACCATAACTCACTTTGACCTCACCCGTACCCCCCCCCCCCCCCCTCCCCCCTGCCCTCCCACTGGACGAGCATAGTGAATGTTATTCGCACAGCAGCACACCCTAACAAACTAGCCCATGTCAGCCACCCTCTGCTACACAGTCCATGTTGTGGCGTGCTGCGAGTGGCTAGAGGCCTACTGCTAGCAGAGGCTAAGCCCTCGTCCCCCATGCTGTGTTTAAAGGGGCTGGCTGTGTCCCAGGCCTGCAGCAGGTGACACCACCCCCCCCACCTTAGAAACAGTTGCTGTTTAGGTACGATTAGCGGTGAACGCAGAGAAAGTCATTGTTATTTATACAGTGCAGAGTGTCGTGTTGAGCCAATAACTCTTTACTAGTTTTACCCTCCAACAACAACAAGGCTGATGGGAGATTTCAAATAGGGTTCTCCCTTAAAGCTGTACTGCTGCTCAACTGTATTTTTTTTTCAAAAATACTGTTTATAATATAGATTCTTTTACTTATACATATCAAAAATATGAAAATATATGTATTCCTATCAATTTTACCGTGAGTGGATATACAGGACATTTTTTCTATTCTGGGATAAGGTCAAAAGTTATTGGGTTTTTATTTTCTATTCTGGAGATCTGTCATTTATCATTGGGTGGATGAAAACAATATTGCAGGCACATTCATATGTCAGTTTACATCAGATACTACATCATGGAGCATTTTAATGGCATAATATCATGGACTTCAAATAAGTATGCCCACGTGCCTCAGAGTGTGTGAGAAAGTGAGTGTGTAAAGAAGACAGTGAGTGCGTTTTCTTTTTTTATTATTATTAGCAAAACAATATTTGGCAGTTGCTAAGTGACTGTGAAGATGATTCACCCCCTCTTTCGGCAAAAGGACATGCCAGCTTGAATGAATAATCCTGAGGAGACCGGCCCAACTCAGGGAAAATAGGGTTGTTATGAATTTAGTGCCTCTGTGTTCAGATGTAAACCATGCCTGTTCTTAGGAATCGTTCAGAGATGTGGGCCTCTGCTCATGGACAATTTCATAGTGAAGCTCTGAGAAAGACATATTGTCCATACAACCTCAGTTAGTTCAACAGATGTGTAATAGATGGACAATTTAAATGGGACAAAGTCCATCATGCAGTGCCTAACAGACACTTCTCAATTGGTCTTGATCACTTATGGTCTCCAAGATATTTATTGTAAATGGAAATGCCAGGGAATCACTCACAGCTGCTCACAGGCAAATCATGAAATAAAGGTCATGCGAGTGTTAAATGAGTAGAACATAATTTGCCTGCTTTATAAAGTGTAAAAACAAAGTATATAATAAAAGATCTAAGCCATGAGGTAGGTAGATGACTCATTTTAAAAAATATCTCATTAGGGACTTTAAATGGAGGAAAACGGAACCTCATAAAACATAAATTAAGTTTTCAAACTTATTTGTAGGCAAATCTACTTTGCCTCTATTATTTAATATACCTCTAAAGCAGACATGTGCTGTCCCATTGGCGACTTGAGGCGGATGAAAATGGAAAGAGTTAAGGGCCATAGGTTGACAGACTGTTGAATCTTTGGCAGCGTATCTCTCATCACTGGACATGTTGCTTTTCAAGCTGTTGAGTCTGCAGTATAACCATCTGTGCTTTTCTCTTTCAGAAATCCTAAGGAGCGAAATCTTGCCATTGCTTAAATCCTCAGTGTTGCAGAAGAAGTGGTGCTCAATGGCCAGATGGGCACTCACATGAGTAAAATGGGACGTTTCTATTCAGTGCTTCAAACACTTCTTAGAAATTCAGTGTACTTACAAAAAATGTGTAAAGTGAAGGTGGATGACTGAAAAGGCAACTCATCTGTAAGTCAAAGTAATAACTCTCTCGGGTATGCTCAAAATGAATGTGGATATGACAATCTGTTACCAATCTTACATGAGGTAAAGAAATCCTTTGCTGTTGTAGATGTGACAATTGATGACATTTAGCCTGCTCCTCTTTTTTTAACACAGGAAGTGGTTTGGTTCTTGCTACAGTTTTGCACCGGAAAATACCTCAGCGTTAGCTGTCACATTTTCCATTCACTGATAAAAAAAACTCAATTTGATCATGTTTGGCATAATGTTTGACATGATCTTCTATGATGTGTATGATGTGCTCCATGCTTTATAGGCAACAAAGCTCATTAATTTAAAACTATAGCAAATTCAGGTATCTGATAAATAATCTCTTATTATGTATCTATTTTACAATTGGATGGAAATTGTGAATGTCAGTTGCCTGATGTTACTGGGTTTTTAATATACAATATATTCCAATAAAACGGAAGGTTTAACAGACAAAAAAATAATGAACCAAAAGCAATGACAAGGGGGGAAATGAAAAACATAAGACAATAATCTATTTTCAGGATAAACAAGGACCGTGCTTGCACTATTACTAATCCCATCTGGAACTTCCCTTCCACCATCTATAGTATTGAAGGGTTGGTCATTTCAGTGTTCTTTGAATCTGTAAATATTCATAATATTAAACATTCTTCGAGCCAGCATCTTTAATTTTAAAATGATGGCAAATAACTTCTTTTATTAAAAGTATGGCAAAAATAATGGTTTCAAAATTATGCCTGATACATCATGACAAGCATTGAAGTAAAACTAAACCCCTTGAACAACCATGTCTATGGACCACAACGGGCATTGCACTCTCCATGACAGAATGCCCTTTTATCAACTGCAGGCCATCATGTAAAAATATCCCTCTGTGCGGAGAGCTAAGAATAGAAGCAATAATAAATGTCCTGCATTGTTCAAGATCGCAGATGGGTATAAATAGACAGCCTCCGATGTTATGAAGGCTTTGATTCGAGTGCAACCCTTTCACCACAACATGTGTTCGGTCATGGGAACATGCTGTCAGCCAACTTGGCACATTCTCAATGGGGCTCATGCCAAAGATCACTCTTAGCCACCAATAATGTTACCTCTCATAGTTCAGATGCTTCTTGGATTACAACAAGAGAGCTATTTTTCTTTGACATGTTTCAAAAACTTTTTTTTTGATCTGAAAGAGATGACTCATTTACATAAACATATAGGAAATAAATAAATTGTTGCTTTATAACGGCTTTCTAAATTATATAGAATGTTTTCCCAAATTACCTTTAGATGTACTAATTGTTAAGAGAAGACTACATTTGCAACTGGTTCAGAAGCCAGCCTCACTCACCAGTAATATTACAAGGGCAAAATGGGTGTACAAACACCAAACATAGGTGTTCATGCCAGCATACTATGTCTAATCTATAGTCTCTAGAGTAATTAAAAACATCCCTCCAATGTAAGTGTTTCCCCAAAAGTTGGATTTACTTTAATAAGAAGTAATGGATATAAGAAAAGTGGGCGTTTTGAATTACATGAATTGACAGCAAACAAAGGTAAAAAACCATTTGAGGAGAGCAACAGCAAGTAAATTGAGTTTCGGATAAACAGCATTTATGAGAGGTATTACTGTAAATCAACGTTAAGTTATAAAATGCTGAACCACACTGGTCAAACTACGATACAGATGGCAAAAGTCTACTCTAACACTTTGTAAAGTTAGGTACAGCTGTCTCAACACAGAACCACCTTGCCCCACCTGCCAGGTGTTACATAATGTGATAAGTGGGTGAGACTGTCCCATTAAAATACATAGAAAATAACATTTATAGTTGTTACAATTTTTTTTTTAAAATACGCGACTTCGATTATGAAAATCGACATATTGAATATAAGATTTGCCCTGTACTACGCTTTCCAGTTTACATTTCATTTACATATTGCTCTTCCTGAGTTAGCTTTTAGGGCATTTTGATTGGTTGCCAATGACATCACCCTTGTCTCGTACATGGAACTGTGAGCATCGTTCATTCGGTAGTCCCAGCCAGCCAGAGAGGAGGCAGACCATCCTGCGTAAACCCTCCCACCACTGGGCTGGTTTTCACTGTACACAACGTGTACATTTAATATTAATGAAGCTGTGTAGCATTGGCTCATACACGTGTCAATCCCAGAGTGTGACTTCTGTAGGTTGGCTGACCTCCTTGTATATTATTTCTGGGGAACCAGGGTAAAAGTGAAAATGTTGCGGACCGACAGCACTGGGACTGGGTAAATGGAGTCAACGATATTTAGGAGCGCGCAAAATATTGGCTAGCCATCATCCGGAGTGCACAAGATTGGTTAAGACTACATACATGTAAGTAAAGTTATTGTATTTTTTCATTCATCTCAAAGTCTTTTTTACAACGTGTTCACAATAACTGCCCTGCTCGGACAGAGGGTCTTGTCAAACCAAATATCGCCGTCTGGAATAATTTATTAGGCAATCATAGCGTAAGTGTAAATTTAATTGCATGTCGGTAAATTGTATACACTTCCATGTTTAAAACAATGTTTTACATGATTACATCGGGCATGTTGGTGACAGCATATGACTGTTTAGAATTAGAATCGGAATTAGACATTCAGTTAATACAGCAACAATGTTTTTATCTGGAATTATTAACAACCAACATTACTCTAATAAGGTAGCTGATATTTTTCTTACACCCAGGTAGCAAAATATATCGAAATTGAGCTCTTTTGATAGGCTTTCTTCATCAGCAATGTATTCTGTTGAAAGCCCATGTAAAATTCTCAGCACGTCCTCATGCCGGTGTCTTCAGTGAATTTAGCTTGTACAATGTTCTCACCCCACAATACAAAGTAGCCTAAACTACTAACAGCTGGCAATACTGTCCAGGAGACGTCAGGCTGATGGTGTCTTTTAAAGACGTGTGAGGACATGGCTTTTATAGAGCTTGTGATCAGAATTCACAGTCCTTGCACTCTATCAATGTTCCAGCTGTTTTAGTGGGAGAGACCAAACTGCGGCGTGTCAGTTGATGCAGTATTCTATCTTTCAGTCACAGGGATATTTAAAGCTTCATTCAGCAACTAAAAATTGAAACCAACTTTTACCCTGACAGCTGACATGGCAAATGTAGTGTCACAATAATGTTTAATTTATGCATTACATTTATGCATTACATGTAATGCAAGACAAATCTCTAATGAAATTTTATTCAAATTTGACGTTACCTTTTGCACAAGATAGCTTGCTATACCTGAAGCAAATGTTGCTGGCCAGCAAAATATAATCAAATCACCGTTAGCTAATTTGAATGTTGATCAACAGATAAATCAGCTGCATGTGTTACCCATCCACTAGCCCTCGTACACGTAAATGCCATCAGCCACACTACACATACTATTTTTGTTGTATTTTTTAACCCATTCTGATATTTTCATTTACCCACCAGACGGACTTGAGTTCTCCATAGACGATCAGCCCTCAGCTTCCCCATGCCTCCATCTCCTCTCGACGGCAGAATTGTGGTGGCGCTGCCAAGGCCGAACCGACCTCAGGAACTCCGACTGCGCCTGGACACCAGCTACCTGGATACCGTCACCACCAGCAGCAAGGCGGTCATTAGCACCACGGTGGTGAACATCCGGGAGACCAATCTCACGTATATGCCCTCATCCAACGGCTCCACGCGCTCCTTGTCGTGTGGATGCAGCAGTGCCAGCTGCTGCTCAGTGAGCACCTATGAGAAGGACACCCAAAGCCAGAGCCACAGCCAGGTGAGTGCCAGCAGCCCCAATCTCAGCTATGCTGGACCCTCCAACTCCATGGTCAGCAACAATGAGGCCTTGAGTGCCCCCGGCCTCTCCTCCGGCCAGCCCAGGGGCCTGGTGCGACTCATCCACCCCAATGAACTGGCCAAGCGGATGACCCACTGCCCCATGGGTCACCCGGTGGGGCCGGTGCCAGTCATCATCGACTGCCGACCCTTTATGGAGTACAACAAAAGCCACATCCAGGGTGCCGTGCACATCAACTGCTCGGACAAGATCAGCCGGCGGAGGCTGCAGCAGGGCAAGATCACCGTGCTGGATCTGATCTCCTGCCGCCAGGGCAAGGACTCTTACAAGGGCATCTTCTCCAAAGAGATAGTGGTCTATGATGAGAACACCACAGACCCTTCAAGGGTGACCCCCTCGCAGCCCTTACATGTGGTCCTGGAGTCACTGAGGAGGGAGGGGAAGGACCCCATCATCCTCAAAGGTACAGCATAAACCCTGGTACATGCGCTGAGGTCCCCCCCCCCTTCCCCCATTTTATACCGCAATATATTTCTGTGACTGAAACTGAAAGCTTTTCCTAGACTCTGAAGGTACTTTAGTTTTACACGTCCAAGGTTCCAAGGTGTGTCCTCAGAAGTTCTTTGCCAGGGTCAAGTGCTTTCCAACCAGATGTTCAGAGCATTAAATATAGTGTCAGTGTGGAAAGGGTGTTTGATGGAGGGTACGGCATATTACATGTATACGTATATCCCAAGGCCAATGGATTTGATGCAGAGTGGTATTTCTTTGGTTGGTGTAGTTAAGGAGCCTATTAATAGCCATGCTAAGTCAATTCCATTGTGTGACATATTACATTTAGGCGTGTCACTACAATGGCTGCAGCATATCAGAATATACAGCTGCACGGCAGTCACTTTTGGTTGAAGCTTGAAATGCATGCATGACCAGATTGACACAACACACTCACTCACAAACACCCTCCCCGCCAAAGCCTAGCCTGAGTATCTAACATGCTTTGAGTATTTTGCAGGGACTTGGGAAGCAGCTGTGGGTAAATAAGGAGCTCTGTTGAGACAGCAGCCCCTGGGTTGCTGCCATGTTTTCTATCTTTGGTGTGTGTGTGTGTGTGTGTGTGTGTGTGTGTGTGTGTGTGTGTGTGTGTGTGTGTGTGTGTGTGTGTGTGAGTCAGTGCGTCTTTGTATGTGTGAGTGTGCGTGTGAAGCCAGAGCAGCCGTCTTAGTTGGGGGTAGGGCTGCGTGTGTCTGCCGTCTGCCTCCCAGACACCGTCTTGGGGAAGATCACAGCACCTTGATATCCTCCCTTGCTCTTGCACAGTGCCTTTCCTCTTCTCTCCTCTCATTCGGGCTCCTCTCTTTTTCTCTGCTTTCTTCTCTACCAACCCCCCCCCCCCCCCCCAATCCCCACCCCGCATGCCCCCCCAACCCCCCACAGCACTCCTTCTGTACTTTGATGAAAGAGACTTCTCTCGACTCTCTTCCTGTGCATCCGTCTCCATCTGAGTCTCAACGTCATGTCAGAAATGGGGAGCGGGCTACGGAAGACCGCCATGGCCTTTTTTTCCTCATCTAATTCGCTTGGAGGCTGGCCTTGTGTTCGTGCGAAAACCCAGTGGCTCAGCCCTATTTCCATCGACCCTTTATCTCCTGATACGTACGACTCTTGTCGATATCTCTGCTGTTCTTACTGCCACCATGTAAAGCAGATTAAAGACAAATGGAAGAGTGCTCGTTAAATGCGTTTGGTTATCCAATAGAGAGACAGTTATTGCCAGATATGACGTTTATTGAAGAAAGTTGGATTTATTTGGATAAACTGAAGTACTATTTGAGACGGATCATGGACATTTGTTTTGCATTCCTTTTAAATCTGGCATTTGTCCATCATATCTTTGATAAAAATAAGTAGTTTAACTTTCCCATAATATTTTCTGGCATGAGATGTTGCATAGATAGGAGTTGTAGCAAATACTATATAATGCAATACCAAAATCTCTGACTGACATAGTCATCGAAGCTTTTTGGCAGCTTTTCTCCAAATAAATACAGCATCTTGTCATTCATGATTCATAGCTTCACCATTGCTGTTTGGCATACTATACTCCAGAACACTGCCTACACCCATTGCTTTATCCTTCAGTGACCAATGAGTGCAGTGTTGTAGTGAGTCGTATCTCGGCACAAATGTCCTTGTTTTGGTTGGAACGGTGGTCCTGCAATGCTGTTGATGAATAGAAATAGACAAACATAGTGGGGGTGTACATTTATAGAAACACAGGTTGTTTTGTTTGTTGAAGGGACAGTTGGCTTAAGTAATCGAGTCACTCGGTGGCCGTCTTCACAGTGAGCTAGTCTGACACGATGACAGACTGACAGATGAATGCGCAACGCAAATTGCAAAAACACAACTCGATGTTCATCGCAATATTTATACGGACAGAATTCGTGCATACAATTTAGAATTGAGAAACACAAGACTCCTTTTAATTTTTTTTGTCTCTCAAACATCATGTAATACTTGTAATACTGGCCAAAGTTTATTTGCAACTGAAGATAAAATGACACAGCCCCACATCTTTGCAAATATATCACACCCTGAAAGCATTTACTACAATAGAAGAAAAGATCTTGAAGGACATCTGAAGTTTCCTTTGTCTGGATACTCATCCCACAAGCATCTTTAAAAAGGTATTTGAGTGCCTGGCGTCAGACTAACTGCAAACTGTTAACCGTTCGCTCCAATCTGGCATCTTTCCAAGGTCCCTGAAAACTGCAGTTATCAAACCCCTTCTAAAAAAGAGGAGCTTCAATGTGTCAATAATGAGCAACTACTGACCTATTTATAACCTGCCCTTTAAAATCTAAGTAAAAGTAAAATTTTGAAAAATCGTTGAAAAAGTTGCTTTACAACAGCTAAATGATTTCTTCGTCTTTACTGACTACTATGACACCTTGCAATCAGGATTTTGACCACTTCATAGCACTGACTGCTCCTATTAAAGAGTTCAATGACACCTGTCTAAACTGACTCTGGAAAAATATCCATCTTGGTGTTAGTTCATCTTCCTTTTGATACTGTTGACCATAACACACTTCTAGAAGGATTGGAAATGTGGGTTGGACTACGGGTGCAGTCTTAAACTGGATTAAGTTGAATAAACAAAACAGCAATTACTTTGTCCATTATCAACTTTGAATCTGAGCTAACATGACACACAGAGTACTTCAAGGGTTCATTTTGGGGCCGTTACTTTTCAATCTTTACATGCTCCCGCTAGGTCAATAATATATAATTAGAATAGCAGTATTGTCTACCACATATATGTAGATGACACTCAATTATACATAGCTTTTTCATCAAATGACCACTGAACTACAGAATCACTGTGTCTAATGTGCCATAAGTTCCTTTAGATAAATAAGGAAATAACGTATTATCTTTGGTGTTGAAGAGGAAAGGTTAGATGTAAGCGCATGCCTTGAGTCCATAACTTTCAAAACTAAGAACCATGCTAGAAACTCTACATTTTTACGTCAACTTTGGTCATGTGGAACAGATCCGCTTACCGTTCCCCAAAGTGTAAACACAAAAAACAATTTCTAAACTAAAATAATTTTAAAATCTTTTCATGGTCTTTTTGTTTTCAGTTTTTTTTGCTTACCATTGTTTATGATATGTGCTATACAAATATATTTAATCTGATGCACTCAAAATATCAAATTTTCATCCAAAAAGCCCTTAATCTCTCATTATCAGTAAAAGAGAGAATTTCTGTCATCCTAAAGGAACTTGCTCAGTTTGAACGAATAACAGGAAACGCTGTCCAGAGCTCAAGGTTCGTTGGCGGAACATCCTGGTTGAAAGAGTAACATTTGTGAATTGTAGTCACAAACCCATGCTCTTAATTCAGATTCAACTATGAGATTTTATATGACATTAAATTGGTGACGATGGCCGTCCATGATCTATTTAATCTTGTACAGTTTAGCACCACTGGACCTGTGGGAAGGTCTCATTCTATTATTTACTGAGGCTTAATATTTTAACATTCCCCTTGAGGGAAAAAAAGCCTTTACTGCAGCAACATCAAGACAATTTGTTTGTTCTGTGGCCTTTTTATGAATCTCATGATTCAGCCTCTTCTCAAACAAGCAACAGTTGACTGGAGATCCCCACCTGCCTAGTTGCCATGGAGAAGCTGTGAGGCCATATAGTGACGTCCCTTGGCACAATTTCAACACTTATAACGTAAACAATACACATACTGATACATTGTGTCAGGCACAGCCTACCTAGTCCCCACACCCACGTCTGAACTTGTGGTAGGCTTAAGCCAATGGTGTCATAGCAACAGGTGCAAAGTCAGGCCACCATTTGACTAACTGAAATTAACTGACAATATCTGCCTTGCAGCCTGAGTTTGTTATCGTTAGGGGGAATCTATTTAAAGAAGTGAAAATGTCCCTTCAAACATATGTTAAACATTAATCACCTTTATATCCTTCCATATTCAACCTAAGGGAGAATAATGATAGCAAAAGTTTCCCAGGGAAAAGGGAAACACTACAGATTGTCTTGGGGCTTTTGAACATACCTTATTCACCAAAAAATTACATTCTCAGGCATTACATTAACAGACAAACAGTCAAAATAAAAATTTGCAATTCCCTCCTGATTCAAAGTGGATGTTCAAATGGTAACCAAATGGAATGATGGTCTAGCTGGTTTAAGGGGCTTACAATGTTCTAGATTCTGTTTCAAAGCCAGACAACATTTTAGGGCCTTCACTATTATGTTATATTTTGGCCCCATAAAATGGGTATGCCAAATTAATTTGTCCTTTAGTTTTAAAATAACAATGCAAGCTATATCACAAAATTAAATAGCAATACTCTTGTTTTGTCTTATGTCTACCCTCAAGAAAGAGTATCTGTTCCTATTAAATTTGCTAAGTTGTCACATCAACAAACTGCACAGCCAAATGATCAGTTTTCAAAGTGTGTAAACTTCTTGGTCTGCTTGTTGTTATTTTGTTTACCCAGGAGGTCTTAGTAGCTTCCGACAGATACACCAGAGCCTGTGCGACCACTCCCTCCACCTTCACGAGGGGCTGGATGCTGGCGAGGCCTCTGGTTTGGCCGGGCCACTACCTCTAGCCCTGCCCTCCACGCCGGACATCGAGAACGCCGAGCTGACGCCCATCCTGCCCTTCCTCTATCTGGGCAACGAGCTGGACGCGCAGGACTGCAGCCAGCTGCAGCGCCTGAACATCGGCTACATCCTCAACGTCACCACGCACCTGCCTCTCTACCACTACGACACAGGGATCTTCAGCTACAAGCGTCTGCCGGCCACCGACAGCAACAAGCAGAACCTGCGCCAGTACTTTGAGGAGGCATTTGAATATATTGGTAGGGAAGAGTTATACGGTGTCGGTTAATGGCAGCTTGTAGAGCAAAAAGAATGTCAGGGCTCAGATTGAGTAGTATAGGGTGTGACATTTACAGGAATCAATGTGTATGCGAATTGATCTTTTACATTTTACATGTGAGATTTTAGCGTGGGCTTCAATGTTGTCAAGCCACATCAAATGGCCGTTTATCGATCAGGCTGAGATTGATTTGTGACATACCGTCATGGCAGTTACTCCCGGTGCCCCGCAGCAGTGTGCCATTTAAAGCACCACATACAGCTTGTGAATGTTGTGCTTTCTTTCTGGTTGCTTTGACTAAGTACGGCCTTTTCTTGTTGCTGTCAACAGAGGAAGCACACCAAGCGGGCATGGGCCTTCTGATCCACTGCCAGGCCGGTGTGTCCCGCTCGGCCACCATCGTCATCGCCTATCTGATGAAGCACACCTGGATGACCATGACAGATGCCTACAAGTTTGTCAAGGCCAGGAGGCCCATCATCTCGCCCAACCTCAACTTCATGGGCCAGCTCCTGGAGTTTGAGGAGGACCTCAACACGGGCTTGACGCCGCGCATCTTGACGCCAAAGCTCATCGGAGTGGAGACCATTGTCTGAGCAAAGTGCGCCACAGTTACACACTGCTCGACACGCACTGGCTCCTCTAGGGGACTGATGACCAGAGCGGGGAGTCGATTTGAAAAGCTCCTCATGCTCATCTGGGACTGTCTGTGGAGTGCCAGAGCTCCGAGTCACGGATGATGAGAAACGCCCAAAAACCCTGCTGTTTGATACTGGCCGCCATCCCGGAGGAGCAGAAGTGTCACTGAGACAAGCGGTCAGGGCAAAGCTGGCCATGCATGACCACCGAGGAGTGAACATGAGGGAATGGGAAATAGATTTCAAATTCTGAGAAAAACAAAAACACAAGATGTTCTGTGTGCGGAAAGCAGCGAGACGAAAAAAACAAACACTCTGCAAGCTCACACTGCAGCGCACAGTTTATGTTGCAGGCTCTGTCAGAGCTGGCCGTGGCAGTGCCTGTCAAAAACGATGAAGACTTGTTTGGTGTGTTAATGTTCTTGTTCTATTTTTATACAGGGGTTTATGGGGGTGACCATGAGAAGCCCGGAGTGGCTTACTGTGCAATAATTTCTGAGTGGAATGCAATTGACTGAGAGCTTGATCTTATGTGTATATATTGGTGATGATTATACAACATTACCAGCCCTTTGTTAAAATAACATTTAGTTTTTATGGTAACACGTGGTTCAATTTTCATTTTATGGCGCAAACAATTGTGCTGCAATATTTGGCGCTCAAAATATCTGGATGAAAAGGGTCTTTCGTTTTTTTTTGTCACTGCCGTTACCAAGTCACACTTTTCTCTGTTTTCTGTTGTAGTTCGGTAATCCATCTTCTTCCTACTATTATTTTAAGCACTTTGTGGATTTTGATAATACTGTTGTGATTCCCTTTTACTGCATACATACTGAAAGCTAATAGTAAGCTAGTGAAACAATGTGCTAATTTCCTGTTTTACGGTTGCTTGCGCTGCGAGGAGGGTTGGCCTGACCGTTTTCATGGCCTGTTAACGTTGCGACCTCAGATGGTTTCGATTTGAGTCCCCTGTGCTTCTAACCCTGGCCCTATTGTGCTGCATTGTCACCTCTGTAGCTAAGTAGTCTTTATCCATTTAGCTGTTTCTGCACCTAGGGTCTTCCCTGCTCAGTCTCTGAATTGTCAGATATGATTTACTCCATGCCAACACAGGGCAGAGAGTCCAGTTGCTGGTTTTAAACAAGGCACCCTTTCCACGGTCAATGTTCAATGTCAGAGCCATAGTGAAGCATAGCAACCGCCCCTAATCTTCTGAAACTCTCTTTCCCTGACACTAAGCTACGGTTAAGTGGGCTCTTCTGCCATGCACTGGCAAGCGCTGCAGTCACATGCAGTTCTAGTGCCTCTATCAATGCCTTAATTCATATCTCGCCACCGGGTCTAAACATTGTAGGCCACCGCGGGGAGAGCCTGGCCGAACAGGCTCGGACTGAAGCGGCCTGCGGTCGGAAAACAGCATCGGCGGCACCCACGAACAAAAGCGTTCCTGTTTTCAAGGCGCACGGGGCTCCATCATTTGTTGACTACTCGCTTTGGAGAGGGGTACACGAGACTTTCATTGGGAGACTTCAAAAGCAGTGGCCTTTAGAAATATCCCTCTGATGTTAGTGAGATCCGGTAACGATATGTGAAGGTTTCAGCCTCCTCGGCACGGAGTGCACTGTGCACCCCCCACTATGATGACTGTGCGTTTGTGTATGTGACCTTAGCGTTTGGATTTGAACAAAAGACAAAAGACGAGTTATTTAAATGTCTTGAATTATACTTGTGGCTCCAAACAAGGGGGGGATGTGTAGCCACTTCCCCTCTGAATAAGGATGCTATTGATACTCAGCTTTAGACCCCAATTTTAATTATTTTATTTTTTAAACATTTTTTACATATATATATATATATATATATATATATATATATATATATATATATACATATTAATTGACAGTCAAGTCAAAACATTGAGCTAACAAGAGCCCTTTCAAAAAAAAATGAAAAGACATGCTTTTCATTACTACATGCACGAGCAAATATAATATTTATGTCGCAATGTCCTTGAATGAATGTTAGTTATTCCACATTAAAGGCTACTTATACTGTAGGTCTCCTAACCTAAAACATAACGATTACAATTATTAATGTCAAGGACTTATTATGGAATGGATGGAAATTGAATACAGATTAATTCTGTTCCGCTATTCCCAGCTAAAGAATGCACAGTTTAAGATTACAATGGTGCCATTTGAGATAGATGTGTAATTTACAAATACTTTATTAAGCCTTTATGAGGTTTTCATAAAGCTTTGGAGGTTTCAGTTTTCAGGAAGATCCATTTTCAATCTACGAGAACAGGTTGGAAATGCCAGCGTTGGGGATGTTCACTTTTATGTTGGTAACTACTGTCGTGTATATTGGTGCTCAAACATATTTGGATATGATAAAGGTCTATAATAGTTTACCATGTTTGTAACTTGTGCATTTATATCAATTGATTACCATTTGCAAAAAAAAAGAAGAGAACTTCCCTTCCTCTGGTTCTTATGTCATCGGCAACATGTGGCTTTCATTTTTGTACCGACCTATTTGATTGATCGATGTAATCGTTGTACTGTACATTATTATCTGGTTGGATAACAAAGCATGTCTGTTGTGTGTCCTGGGTTTGTGTGAACAGCTCACAGTCCTCGCGGGGCTGTCTGTCCTACAATGCTTATTCTGTGGAGATCATGATGCTTTTTTATGCTTTGGAGCTTTTATGCTGGCCTGCTCGGCGAGAGCTCGAAGGGAAAGACTCGTCTGCGTTGAAAGAGTGCAAGGCCTCCGATAACGGATGTGGGCTGTTTACGGCTGGGCTTGTACAAGAGTCTCAGCGTTTGGGCTCCAGATCGCTGGACAGATTAGGGTTTGTGTGGCCGGCATATGTACAGTATTTTTGTGTTAAGTCAACCGTCAAGTATATAATCTATATTCACCACTTTCTTTCTATGCATATATTCATTACTATTTTTGCACTGACGTACGGACAGCTGGATTTATTTTTTCACAAAGGGTGCTATTATAACGGAGGCCTTCTCCCACACCTTTTTGCATGACCTGCTCAAAGTTTCTCGACTGACCTATTGCCCCCCTGTCCCTCTCCCAAAACGGTTGCAGTTGAAGCGCTGTAATTTTGTAATTCCTTGACCTACACGTGAGGTTTGAAATAAACAGAGATGCTTCAAATTTGGTTTGAAGTCCTGTGCCTTATTCGGATGTTGTCCTTGTCCCTTTGGGTTGCCAGATTTCTTTACATTATTTGCCTTTCTAGTCTAACAAAAAAAACAATACAAATATAAGATAAGCAAGATGTTTTATGCACTGCTCGTTGCTTTCCATAATATCCAGCGGATGAAAGCCCCGCCTCCCGGGTAAGATTGACAGCGCTCCCCGTTATTCCAGCCTTGTGGAAGCTGAACCGCCATATGTCACTGCAGCACAGAAACAGAGTTGTGAATTATTTTCACCCATCCACTGAACCCTGTGTCACATAGCTGCAGGAATTATGGGCCTATATTTACTTCGGCCCATGGCTGTATGACCGAGGCCATGCTGGGTTCGGCTCGCGGGTCAAGTTCTCTCCATAGGAACAGAACTCAAAATAGTTTTTAGTGTTGTTTCTAATTACGAGTGATGAGCGGTCCGCCTCATTAATCCTTTCCTATCAGCACTGGGCAGGCCAGCAGCACCAGAATAGCCCTGATCTTAGAGCTGCCGCACGGCCGCTTCCCGGCCTGGCTGTATGGACGTATTAGGAGAGGCAAACTCCCCCAGCCTGGCATGAGAGGAGGCTCTATCCCGCTCTCTCTCTCTCTCTCTCTCTCTCTCTCTCTCTCTCTCTCTCTCTCTCACTCTCTCTCTCCCACACACACACACCATCCTATACAAGTGAATACATGAAGAACATGGTACTTTAACGTTAACCCTTCCATCCCGTCCTTCTCTTGCACTTCCCTGAAGGCTCTCACACACGCACACACACACACACACACACACACACACACACACACACACACACACACACACACACACACACACACACACACACACACACACAC
>JAVQJS010048459.1:0-13502 GCA_036024795.1 Galaxias rostratus | reverse complement strand
AGATAGATAGATAGATAGATAGATAGATAGATATACATACTATACTATACGATACTATACTATTCTCTATATATTATATATGTTTGATTGTTTTATGCTTGTGTTCACTTTTTGGCCTGGGCTTCTTTTTAAGACAGATCTTCACTAAATTGGTTAGATATTGAATATATCCAACAATTTTGAAAAGCCTAAAGTGTCCTTTTAGCCCTTCATAGTGGTCAGTTGTATACCCCACCTCATAGGATTAATATGGCTACTTACAAAGTGTATCGCTATCAACCACAAATTGGTGCAAGGGAAGTTCTGCCAATGTTTTTAAAGGAAATTACTTCCAGGCTGAGTCTGTCATGTACATCTGGGGATTCTTGGGATTCAAAGCGGTTCTTCTAATATAATTCCCTTGATCTTAACGGAAAATCTTCTTTAAGGTTTTATTTTTTTTTGAAGTTGTATGCCTCCGTTTCTCTCTCACACCCACATGGACAGGCATTAAGACACGCAGATACACACATAGGCACACGCAGACGCGGACACGGAGTCAAATAAACATTGTCTGCTTCTTCCACTTTGTGGCCCCTCCTGTTGCTCCGGAGTCGGATAACGCGCTGGGGACTCCCGTTCACTCACTCCCGTTCAGTTTGTGAGTCAAGAACGCACCCAACCAATATTTGGCTTTTTTTGTGAAAAAAACAAAACAACAAAAAAAACGGTTTTTCCCCTCTCCGTCAAGGTGCATTGCGGTATTTGCAGTGTCTTCAGTTGCTGCAATCTTAAATAGTGTGATATCCGTAGATAAGTTTTTTTTTTTAAAACTGACGGGTGGTTTGCGAGATTTTCCCCAAAAAAGTTTTACTGTCAGATTCTGTAGATATGCGCCTTGAACAGTCACCTGCAGACTGTTCAAAAGAGCCATGATTGAATGGAACACGCAGTTGCTGTCGCAACAGAAATATTATAAAGATTTAAAGGTAAGTTCTATTTTTAATAAGTGATGTATTAATGTATTTTATTGAATGCAGCACCGTCGGTTATTGCATACCGGCGTTTCAAAGGTAATCCAATTGATGTAAAGAAACAAAGCAAACCAATTAAATAACTGTATGAACAAAAGAAAAAAAGCAATTGACCTGGCACACGCACGGTTTCTTTCTTTCTTTCAGTTACTTTTCTCCGAAGTCGAATTTCATTGCACAAAGAGCTGTTGCTTCAAAACTATGATAATGTAACAAACGTATCTCTATGCAATGTATATTTATTGGCAATTTGCCAATAACTCTTTCCTGACTATCATGGTTAGCTCAGTAAATGTAATTATTAAAGGTTGATGACTGGGATTTTAAAAGGCCAGATCGTAGCCAGATGTGTTTGCATATGTTGGTCAAATGCAAGTTCAATCTATCTTAATCTTCTTTGACCAGCTGCTTGGATAAGGGACCCTTCGGTATTAGAAGGCATCGTTAAAAATGGACTTTTTTACGGCGCTAACGACGACCCTGTCGCTGCTGATGGTGACGCCCGTTTCCACCCTCCCGTGTCCCCGCCCCTGCTCGTGCCCTCAACCTACGGAATTGCACTGCACTTTTAGGTCGTTAATCGCTGTGCCCGTTGGTATATCAAAGCAGGTGGAGCGCATGAATCTTGGGTGAGTGGTTTATTATCGTGGTTTATTATCACCTCGATTGAACCTCTACCACTAAGGGTGGAGTGGGGATAGTGTCAAATGTTCAAGACAGTGATCGCCTGAATGTTTACAAATCAGTGATTAAGTATACACGATGCACACAATTTACAAAGTGACCCGTAAAATATAGGTACACAATATTGTTAAGCAGAAACAATTCACATTGACATAGAATTAACACACACAAACAACACACGCAAAAATAACTATGGAAATGGTACCACCGTCTTCTTACCCAGCGTGCTTGCCTTTGCTGTGACGGCTCATTAGGTTCAACACCATGACTAAGCTAACGGAGAGTTCCCTGGCTGATCTGAGGAAGCTGGAGTTTCTAATGGTGCATGGAAACAACATCCACCGCATCTCCAACGGAGCCTTCAGACACCTGATGGCCCTACAGGTACTCCACACGCCGCTGGGGCAGGAGCGGACGGTTGTGTTGTTGGACAGTCTTTCAGTTAACGTGGCGCCATTTTGCGCACTGTGTTACATCACCTTCATGTAGGAGACGCTTATATCCAAAGCAAGAAATAAAAGTTGCTCCTCCAAATAGATAGTGTTAAAAACTACATTTTGGGTAGAGAACGCAAGGGCATCTCTGACTTAATCAGTTAGATGAAAACTAAGCAAATGCTGTATTTGACATCAGGAAAATTACCAAAACCTTCACAAACCAATTACAAAAAAAAACCACCTCCTACACTTATTGTAACTATGACAACTTGTGTTTATGAAACATGCATGTCGTGTTAGGTGCATTTTGTTGATATATATATATATATATGTTACTTCTAATTATGGTTTAATACATAACATAAATTGATATTCTTTTAGCTGGGTTATGAGGGTGTAATGGGCTATCTATGTCAGTGCTATGGGCTATCAGTACATCAGTATTTCTCCCCTTTAGATGCTGAAAATTAGTTACAACAAGCTGACGGAGATCACCAGAGAAACTCTATGGGGGCTGTGGTCCCTGGCCCGTCTCCACCTGGACCACAACCGCCTGGAGTTCATCCACCCGGACTCCTTCCAGGGCCTGACGTCCCTCCGCCTCCTCCAGCTGGAGGGCAACCGCCTGCGGCAGCTCCACCCGTCCACCTTCGCCACCTTCTCCCTGGCGGGCCACTTCCACGTGTCCACCCTCCGGCACCTGCACCTCTCGGAGAACGGGCTGGCATCGCTGCCCGCCGGGCTGGTGGAGGCCATGCCGCAGCTGGAGAACCTCTACCTCCACGGCAACCCCTGGAGCTGCGACTGCCACATGAGGTGGTTCCCGGACTGGGAGAGGAACTCGCCGGGTAGGGCGGGCGTTTGTGGGTCAGAACGCGGCCTTGGGAAGCGGTGACAGCGTTGGGGGGGGGGGTGGGGGTTAGCATGACCCTTTTATAATTTGCCAAGCGTTGTTTTTTCGTTTTTCGTGGTGCTCTTCTTTCTTTTGCGTTGTTTTTTTTTCATCCTATGAGAGCATCTTAGGAGATGACATGATACGTTATGGAGTTTGAATGTTTTCATTGATTGAAATGAATTAACATTTTAAATTTGTCACACTATCTATAATACATTATCCTTCTCTATAAAATTGTATGGCACAAAAAAATTTAATCCCAATGAATTACACAAGTCGAATCATAACGAATCACTGACTCACATGAGTCGAATCCCAATGAATCACTGAATCACGAGTCGAATCACTTCCATTCGATTCATATCGTTCGTTCGTTTAAATTCCGTGCGTTCTCTCTTCATCCAGGCGTGGTGAAGTGCAAAAAAGACCGTGCCTACCCCGGAGGTCAGCTGTGCCCCATGTGCTCCTCCCCAAAACACCTCCACATGAAGGAGCTCCAGGGCCTGCAGGCCCACCTCCGCTGCAGCCCGCCCTTCATCCTCGCCCCCCACAGGGCCGCCGCTCCCGCGGAGGACGAGGGGGAGGACGCCGACCTCATGACCCCGGAGGACTTCCGGGAGCCCCTGGGGAACGTGACGCTGGGCCTGAGCGACGAGCACGGCAACAAGGTGGACCTGGAGTGCGGCGCCGTCGAGCCGCGGCGCCACGGCGGAGGCGGCGGCCCGCCCGTCCGAGCGTCCTGGGAGCAGCTGGACCCGCTCCGTCTGACCGCCAACGCCAGCGTCCACGTGGACCTGGACTGCCCCATGGAGCGGGAGGAGTACGAGCGGCTGTGGAGGCTGGTGGCGTACTACAGCGACGCGCCGGCCCACTTTCAGCGGGAGGGCCAGATCTCCAAGGCGCCGTGGGGGCTCAGCTACCGGTACCGGCAGGACGCGGTGCGCGACGCCCTCTACTACACGGACGTGAGGGCCAACGTGGCGGCGCGGCCGGCCTGGCTCATGCAGACGTCCCTGGACCTACGGCTGAACCGGGCCCAGTCGACCGGGAAGAGCGTCCGGCTGGTGCTCGGCACCCGGCTGGTCCAGACGGTGGAGGCGGAACGCGAGCGGAGGGCGAGCCGGCCCTGGGTGCTGATCGAGGCGAACGCCACCGGGGCCGCCGTCACGGCCGTGGTCGGTGGCACCGCGCGGCTGGACTGTAGCGTGAGGAGTTCTGGCGACGCCGCGGTGCGTTGGACGCTGCCGGACGGCTCCAGGGTGGAGGCGCCGTCCGGCGGGCCGGACCACAGGGTGTCGGTGTCCTCAGACGGGCGGCTGGTGGTCAGAGCCGTGGGCCACTCCGACGCCGGCGTTTATTACTGCGTGGCCAGCGTCGCCGGGGACGCAGATGCGTTGCCCTTCCGTCTGACCGTGGAGGAGTCCTCCAGTCCGCCACCGGGGGGCGACGAAGCCCCCGCTCTCGTAGAGGGCTACGCCGGGGACGCCATCACGCTGCCCTGCGTGACCTCCGGCTCCCCCGACGCCGAGGTCGCCTGGGTCCTCCCCGACGGCGACGTGGCGGGTTTCCGCGGCAACGGCTCCGGGGCGCGGGTCTACGCGAACGGCACCCTGCGGGTGGCCCGGGCCCAGCTGTCAGACGGAGGGTATTACAAATGCGTGGCGGCGAATCAACACGGCACGGACGCCGTGTCCACCAAGGTCACCGTGACGAGGCGCGCCGGCCCGCCGCCGCAGAGGGAGTACCCCGCCAGGCCGCAGTCTGCCGCCGGCGTCAACACCAAAATAAAAGTCCCCACGGGAGGAAATGCCAAAATAAAAGTCCCCGTGGAGGAAGTGGAGGAGTCGTCCGGAGACGATGTTGATGACGACGGACGAGATGAAGCATCCCCTGGTCGGGTGGACCTTCTCACCCGGAGGAGGGGGCCGGCGACCGGGACCCGGGGCGGACACCCGTCCAGAAACACGTGGAGGAGGCCGTCCGTGCAGCAGAGGCCAGCCGGATCTCGCTTTCTCGACGGCAGGAAAAACGCGCTCCAAACGAGGAGGAGGATCAGCGTGGCCAACAACAAGATCGACCCGGAGAAGTGGGCGGACATCATGGCCAAGATGCGGGATAGAGGCGGAGTCATTGTAGCTCAACCAACCCCGGAGGAAACAACAACAACAACAACAACACCAGCAGCAGCTGCAGAGTCGGAGATGCCGGATAACGCGGAGGGGTCGTCAGGGGATACCGCCCGGGAGGAGACGGCGACGCCGCACACTGCCGTCACAGAGCGGACCACCATCCGGCACACACAGCCGGACCCCGCCTCCCGCACGGTCACCACAGACACGGTCTCCACGAACGCCGTTGCCACGGACACGGTCACCTCGGACGCGGTCACCACAGGCACAGACTCGCGTCGTGCCACGCCCACACAGCCCACATCTGTTCCCCAGCAGCGCCGTGGTAACGCCGCGGTAACCGACCCGAGGCTTTACGATATCCCGTGGGGGAGGCATCAAAGCCCAGTGCCAGATGGCAGGCCGCCCACGGCACTGGTCGTTACCACGACGATAAACGAGGGGGGCAAGAACGGGAAGGAACCCGCTGTTCCGCTTGACACCACGGGGGACGGACTCGCTCCAGACGGGAGAAGACGGGATCCGTTTTTAACCACAGTTGACGCGTATTCCGCCCTGTCGACCGAGGGGAACAGTCTGTCTGCCGGCCCACTGCAGCACGCCACCCTTGATGTCCCAGCCACACTCACGACCACCTCCCCCATGACCACACCCACCCTGGCTGTCAGTCTCAGAAATGAGGTCGTAGGTCAAGCGGGCTCCCGCCTCCGAAACCCTAACTCCAGACGGAGGAACGGAGAGAGAAGGAAAAGGCCTAACAGAAGGAAGCAAAGGCCACACTTAGCCGGGGAGTTTACAACGACCACACCTGTGGACGCTCTCCTGGAAACTACAGAGGCAACCGCTGTCACGCTGTTGAAAACAGAAACCTGGGAAGAGTCCGCCTCCCTCTCCCAGAAAAAGGACAGCGCTCCACCTTCAGACAAACCTCCTGTCCCAAGCGCGTCGACGGAGCCATCTTTCCCAACCGCCTCTCGGGAAACGGGAGGGGTGCGTGGGAAGGGGAGCGCCACGTCTCCCACGGCGACCGGCCCCCGCGTCTCCGCCGGCGATCCCTCGGAGGAGGCACAGAGAGCCAGAGGAGGTTCTCGCCTCGTGCCGGGTCCCGAGGAGTCCCGGGAGCGGCCCTCATCCTCCGGAGCGCGGCTGGATGCGGAGGCCACCCAATTATCCCGTCGTCATGGTGCCGATGCACAGGCCAGAGACTTGCCATCCCTTCCCTCCTCTTCCTCCTCCTCCTCCTCCTCTTCTTCTTCGCCAGCGTCCTCCTCCACGCGGAGCCGGAGCGAAGGAGGTTCGAGCGCGCCGGCGACTACGACGGACGACAGCGTTTACGAGGCCATCTCCGAGACGAGTCGGTTGACCACGGCGACCTCTCGGCCCACTGACAGGGCCGTCAAAATAAACTCCCGGAATGCTCCGGCGGGAAGACACGAAAGGGTTCTCCACGGAGGGAACGTCGCCGGTGACATTCCCAACACGGTCAGCGATGCTAATGAAACCCCCTCCGTGACCACCGCCTCCGGCCAGCCCGACTCCCCTCTGTTTCCCACTGAGGGCCGGGGGCGGCCCCCGTCACGAACCCTGGAGGGTCCCAACCACATACCCGACAGCCACGGCGAACGAAGCCACAGTTTGGGCCAGGGAAACCGTGGGAACCCCGTCTCGCCGCGCGGAAACGCAGACGTCGTCCGTTCATGGCCCCGTGGAGACGCCGTGCCGCCGACCCAGGAAACAGGTCTGACCTTTGACCCCACCGCATCTGGAGTGTCCGCAACGCTCTCTCGGGGTGTGAAAAAGAGCACGGCCGCTACGACCACAACGCGCACCGCCCTGTCTGTATGGGGGGTTCACAAACCCAGCGCTCCCCAGCTTCCTCCCCTGGCTCCCCCCAGAGGCCACGGACCCTCCACAGAGGGCCCAGGCACGGGGCCACAACTTCAGGCTCCTGCTGTGGAGACCAGGCTCCAGTCTGGAGGAGGAGGAGGTGGAGGTGAGAGAGGGGGAGGAAGAGGAGGAGCAGCAGGAGGAGGAGGAGCAGCAGCAGCAGCAGCAGCAGCTGCAGCAGGGGGAGGAGGAGCAGCAGCAGCAGGAGGAGGAGAAGCAGCAGGGAGAGGAGGAGGAGCAGCAGCAGGAGGAGGAGGAGAAGCAGCAGGGAGAGGAGGAGCAGCCGCAGCAGGAGGAGGAGGAGAAGCAGCAGGGAGAGGAGGAGCAGCAGCAGCAGGAGGAGGAGGAGAAGCAGCAGGGAGAGAAGGAGAAGAAGGAGGAGCAGTAGTAGCAGGGGGAGGAGGAGGAGAAGGAAGAGGAGCAGGAGGAGGAGGAAGAACAGCAGCAGCAGCAGGGGGAGGAGGAGGAGGAGAAGGAGGCCGGATGAGGTCTATTCCCAGAGGGAAGCCACAGATCCTGAACAGGGAGGTCCTGACGGTGAGCGTGAAGGCAGAAACAGACGCTCAGCTTCCCTGTGAGAGCGAGGGGGAGCCCACACCTTTCCTCTCCTGGACTAAAGTGTCCACTGGTGAGTTGTTGTTTGAAAAACCTGTTATAAAAAATACTAAAACTCTTATGTTGATTACGTCAAGTTGTTTAATACGCTTGAGGTCTGTTTGTTTTTTTTTGTTGTGATTATGCTGGCACTTTTCTGGTGCTTGGCTAGCCGATATAAACATTGCTGTGGTTTAAGAACTCCTTTCGAGTTGTATTCAGAGGTCAATTTCTTTTAAGTTTATTTTACCCTGCAAAATTAAACACATAACTCTAAAATGTGACTTTGGGCTACCCTAACAATTTCTTGCCTTTATTATTCAGTCCCAGCTATATAATATAAATAATATGGTCAATGTGATTACTTTATAAATAGACACACACACAGACTCTAATGGGTTCTGACAGAAACACAATTTTGACCACAAACCCTCTTTACCTTATTTATTTAAAAACAAGACATATTGGAAAAACATCACGTCGTACTCATTCAGATCTCACTTGTAATCCTTTGGGAACCAGCTAAGTGTATGTCAGAAGCATTCAAGTCAAACACGTCTGATCTTCTTAAAACCTTTTCATCGTAACTTTTTCTCTTGTTCTTTATTTCTGTATTCCCACAGGGGCCAGTGTGGCACAAAACACCCGGGTCCAGCGGTTTGAGGTCCGCTCAAATGGCACGTTGATCATCCGTAACACCCAGCCCTTAGACCGGGGCCAGTACCTCTGCATGGTCCAGAACCAGTATGGAGCGGACCGGACCGTGGTCAACCTAGTGGTTCTGTCCCAGCACCCCAGGATCCTCCAGCCACGGTACAGGGACCTCTCGGTTCACCTGGGGGAAACCATCGATCTGGACTGCCAAGCCCAGGGTCAACCGGCGCCCAGAATCACCTGGATCCTCCCCAACCGCGTGCACCTGGCCTCGCCCGCCTCCGCCGCCGGCCCCCCTCAGCGGCTTGCCCTGCTGACCAACGGCACCCTCCGCGTCCGCCAGGCGGGCTACTCCGACCGGGGCGTGTACCGGTGCATGGGCAGCAGCGTGGCGGGGGCCGACAGCGTCTCCGTCCGCCTGCAGGTGACCGCCGTGGCCCCCAGCATCCTCCAGCCCCGCTGGGAGAACGCCTCCCTGCCCGAGGGCGGCGCCGCCTACCTGGCCTGCTCCGCCGCCGGCGCCCCGCCGCCCGTCCTCCGCTGGGCCACGCCCGACGGCCTCGCCCTGCTGCCGTCGCAGTTCGTCCGGCAGGGACGCGACCTGCTGGTGTTCCCCAACGGCACGCTGACGGTGCGGGGGCTGGGCGCGGGCGACGCCGGGACGTACGAGTGCCTGGCCAGCAACGGCGCCGGGACAGCCAGGAGGACGGTGGTGCTCGCCGTGTTCAGGGCGCTGGTCGCCGCCAAGGCCCGTATCGCCACGTCCTCCTCGGCCGGCCCGGGAACGGACGTCGCGTACGGGGCCACGCTGCGGCTGGACTGCCTGGCCACCGGACAACCGGAGCCCAGGATCCTCTGGAGAACGCCCTCCAAGAAGCTGGTGGACGCCCAGTACAGGTGACGGATTCGGTCTCGCCGATTCTGATATCCCGGCAAAGCCTTATTGTTCTGGATGTTTTTGTTATTACTTCTATAAATACACACAAAATAATTGCAAATGCTGATTTTTGTAAGTATCGGAAGTATTGAAATCACATTAAATATGTTTCCTTCATTACCTTGACAGCTTTGACTCCAGGATAAAGGTTTACTCGAATGGCACCTTAACTGTGCAGGCCGTAACCAATGACGACGGCGGCGACTACCTCTGTGTGGCCCGTAACAAAATGGGGGACGACTACATCCTGCTGAGGGTCAACGTGCTGACCAAGCCGGCAAAGATCCAACACAAACAGCCGCTGAGTAACCAGGAGGTGAGTCCTTTCATTGACCCCAGAACCCCTTTTATTCAGCCATTCATAGAAGTCCTTTTCCTTGCCCACTCACTGACCTAGAAGCCGTATCATTCACCCATTCACTGACCTAGAAGCCCTTTCATTCACCCACTCACTGACCAAGTAGCCCTTTCATTCGCCCATTCACTGAACTAGAAGCCCTTTAATTCGCCCATTCACTGACCTAGAAGCCCTTTCATTCGCCCATTCACTGACCTAGAAGCCTTTTCCTTGCTGGCTCTCTGACCTAGAAGCCCTTTCCTTGCCCACTCACGGACCTAGAAGGTCACAAACGTACTCCTCTAATCCAACATGAAGGGTATTGTAACCAGGCAAAAATACGTAATCCGTGACATTTCGGCTGTGAAAACAACTACGTCAACTTGTTTGTCTGTAATGAAAGAAGACAGAACGAAAACCTCTGAACACACAGCAAAAACAAAAACTTCTGTTTCGATTGACCGATGTTATTATTTAGGTTTTTTCGATATTTAGTTTGTGTGATGGCGACATCAGCTTATCTCCCGTTGCTTCTTGCCGTCGACGGTAGGTGATGTACGGCGGTGACCTGAAGGTGGACTGCATCGCCTCCGGTTCCCCCGACCCGGAGATCACCTGGGCTCTCCCAGACGGCACCATGGTCAACCCCGCGAAGCCGGCGGAGGAGAGGCGGAGCGTGGGGAGCGGCCGTAGCCGCAGGTACGTGGTCTTCCACAACGGCACGCTCTTCCTCAACGAGGTGGGCCTGCGCGAGCAGGGCGACTACACCTGCTATGCCGAGAACCGGCTGGGGAGGGACCAGATGAAGGTCCGTGTCAAGGTGGTCGCCGAGCCCCCGCGCATCCGGGGCGAGAGCCCCGAGGTGGTGTCGGTTCTGTACGGGGAGACGGTGTCACTGGGCTGCAGCGCCAAAGGGGAGCCCAGCCCGGTTTACTCCTGGGTCTCCCCGTCCAACCGGGTCATCTCCTCCTCGGACAAACACCGGGTCCTGAGCGACGGCACCCTGGTGGTCCGCGAGGCCCAGCGGTACGACGGGGGCAACTACACGTGCACGGCGCGGAACAGCGCGGGTCAGGACCGCCAGGTCACCAGGCTGGACGTCCTGGTGACCCCGCCCACCATCAACGGCCTGCGGGGCCCGTCCAACGCGCTGGGCGCGGCGGTGGCGCGGGGCCGCCGCCTGCTGCTGGACTGCGTCGCCACGGGGACCCCGGCGCCCCGCGTGATGTGGGTGCTGCCGGAGAACGTGGTCCTGCCCGCGCCGTACCGCGGCGGCCGCGCCACCGTGCACCCCAACGGCACGCTGGACATCCGGGCGGCCCGGCCCGACGACGGCCCGCTGGTGTGCGTGGCGCGCAACGAGGCGGGCGAAGCCACGCTGGCCGTGCGCCTGGAGGTCCACGAGGCCGAGGAGAGGCCCCGGGTCAGGGGCCCCAAGGCCGAGAGCCGCCGGCTGACGTCCGGGGGCGCCATGACCCTCGACTGCTCCTTCCAGGGCGCCGCTGGGCCTCAGGTCACGTGGATCCTCCCTGACGGTACGCCCCTCGCCAGCGGCGCTCACGTCTCCAGGTTCTCCCACTGGCCCAACGGCTCCCTGGTCATCGGAAACCCCTCCGTGTCCGACGTTGGTATGTACCGCTGCCTGGGCCGCAGCGCCGGCGGTCTGGCGGAGCGTACCATCACCCTGACCCCGGGGAGGCAGCCGGAGATCGGCAACCGCTACCACTCCCCCGTGAGCGTGACCAACGGCGAGACCCTCCTGCTGCACTGCCTGTCCAGCGGGGAGCCCGTCAGGCTGACCTGGACGCTGCCCAGCGGGGTGGTTCTGGCGCGGCCGCAACGGGCCGGCCGCTACGCCGTCCTACCCAACGGCACGCTGTCCGTCCGGCAGGCCTCGGTGTACGACCGGGGCGCCTACGCCTGCCGCGCCGCCAACGAGTACGGCAGCGCCCTCCTCTCCGCGGCCGTGACCGTGGTGGCGTACCCGCCTCGGATCACCAGCGGGCCTCCCGCCGTCACCTACGCCCGGCGCGGGGTGGCCGTGCAGCTGAACTGCGCCGCCACGGGGGTCCCCAAAGCGGAGGTGGTGTGGGAGACGCCGGAGAGGAGCCGGCTGGCAGTGAGCGCGCTGCCCCGTCTCTACGGGAACCGGTACCTCCACCCGCAGGGGTCGCTCGTCATCCAGAACCCCACGCAGAGGGACGTGGGCTACTACCGGTGCACGGCCAGGAACGTCGTGGGCGTGGACGCCACGGCCACCTATCTCAACGTGTTCTGAGGGGTGGAGAAAAATAAACCACAAGGTGGAGGCGCTGAATTTAAGGGCCACAAGGAACTGTCGCGTTTTGGTATCGAGCTAAGGAAACTGCATTTTACAAACGATATCACCAAAATACTGCTGTTAACGTCAAACAATGTAGTATCCTTTAAAATGGATATCGGATCGGAATAAGTACAAGCTACTGTGCAACCTTGAAAAGATGGGTGTCAATTCAATATGACGTGTTGTGTGTACTTCAACTCACCTGCTGCAACAAAATAATGACCTTTTTTAAGATTATTCCATTTGCAGCTTTGTTATTTTGGTTTATGGAAATTGTCCATAATCAGTAGCATTCCTGGTCATGCGTGCAGACTCTTTGAGTTGATACATTTCTCGAAACAGAGTCGCTACTGTTAACGGTTCCTCTGACAATGGCAACTGAAAGAAAAATATGGGTATAGTTTTTAGACGAAAAGGGTTGCTTTTTAAATTATAGTATATGATATGTTTATGTATGCATATAACTTGTATTATCTTTCTTGTGGAAAAAAAACGACAGCACAATTCGTGTGAAAGTACTGCAAGCACAAGTTGTATGCGTTTCACTTCAACTACTACTTTAAGAGTTTTTTTGTCGAACTTAGTTGGGTTTTTTCATTTCAAAATATTTCAACACCCAGACTCCATTTGCAGCTCCTTGCTATCTCTGTTGTATCGGCGTACATGCATGCTGGGTATATTTCTCGGTCGTAAATTATTTGTCATTGAAAGGTGAGCGTATGTATAGAATTTTTTTCAAATTTGTAATAAAATATTTTTTACTCAATTCTACGCAGAATTATTTATTTCTTTTACATGAAATAAAACTCTGTTCACTACTCCAGCTAAAAGTAAGGAGATTTACATTTAGCTCACAAATAACTGAAAAAGAACTCAACACCATTGGGTAATTGTGTCTTTTTTTCCTTTTTTCTTACATGGAATTAAATAGTTTTCCCAAACCGCCCTCCAAAGTGACAACGTCCCTGGTGTCCGTTGCGCTTTTCAACAAGAGAAACAAGAAGAGAATCCTGACTGTAAAACTTGATTAGTCATTGCCCGAAACAAGATTCAAATACACAGATTAAATAGTGACTACGTACAGACTTTGCATTCAGTAAGAAATATGTAATGGGTGAGAGTAGGAGAGGGACTTCTCTTCTAATAGCATGTCCAACCGTCGCTCTGGGAATTATTATACGGTCATGGTTTTGTCTTCCAGAAAGCGGCAACATCTGGCTTCAAGGGGAAATCCCCTATTAGTGCAACGTTTCCACTCTACCAAAAAGTGCAGGGAGAGACATATTTAGTCATGCGTAGTTAGCTGCAAGGCGAACGCAAACATTATCCCGAAATATAATTATAGCTTCAATTAGGACAAATCAGCGTTTCCACGTTCTCTCGTTGTTTCAACACTTCTTGAGGGATGCCTGCTACATCCCCGTGCTGCTTTTTACACAGCAGACCATAATCTTATGCCGAATCAATTTTTGTTCTACCAATTATGTGGATTACTGGGGTAACCGTTTATACGCCTTTATCCTAAAATGAAAAGATACGTACATGCAAACCGAGAGAGGGGGGGGGGGGGGGGTTAAAAAGGCCCTGTGAAAATTGGCCTTCTGAGAAAAAA
>JAVQJS010048458.1:0-14223 GCA_036024795.1 Galaxias rostratus | reverse complement strand
CCCCCACGGCTTGTGACAACTGGCCACCGAACCCCTACCGACACCCCAATTCGTTGAGGCCCCCCCCCGGGGGTCTTCTTTCAATGCCGGGGGGGGGGGACTTATGTTGTTATGCCATCTAATACTTTATTTACGCACTCCTGTGAGATAACTGGATGAAAAAAATAAGTGTCAAAAAGTCATGAAATTTGATCTGATAGTTTTTAACTGGAGTTTCTAAGTTTGACTCATAGGTCGATTTTATGACAGTAACGGAAGATCTCAGAGAAGAGCGAAATCTCACGCGCACACACTCCTATTTAACATTCCCCAATACTAATCCTAATTAGTCAATGAACTAACAAACAGCAACTAAACGTAATGTCATGATCAGTGAAAATTCATAGGACTGGATAATTAGGGTATTAACCAAAGGGCCTCATGCTTCACTGTGTAAGCATGATTAACGCTTGGGTGAAAGCTAATCGCTTTACCCCAAGGTCCACATTTAGTGGGCAACCCTCTCTGAACAGGCACTGCCTAGGACTGGAGCCGAGTGCCAGGCAGCTGAATGTGTTGAGTGGAACAGTCTGCTTTCCAGCCTTGTTTGTCACCCTAGCCTCACCTGTAAGTAAAGTTTGTTGTCCTTAGTGATGGCGTCCAGGAGTTCTTTCTGCAGCGGGGGTTCAGCGTTGAACTTCATTCCGTTAGCCGTCCCTCCTCCGTTGGCACTCTGGCCCGTCACGTCCTGTTTGCGGTAGATCAAGACGTAGGCGGTGTCTTTGGGGAAGCGGCTGGTGACGTTCTGCACCGATTGGAAGGACGTGAATGTCACCCGGCTGTCGTTGAACAACAGCCAGTCCCTGGCCTCCTGGCCGCCGCTTTGCACAGCCTCCACTTCCTTTTTTGGGACAGTCGACGTTGACGGGGCAGGGCCGGTTGAGGGGCCGTGCTGGGCATGGCCGTTGCCAGATTCCTCGCCATGGGGAGAGCGATTGGCTAGATGTTGGGTACCGTCTGCCCCGTTGACGTTCCGCCCATAGGAGTAATAGTGACCGCTTTCGGACGACATCCCAGAATGCATCACCACCGAGCTGAGAACGTAGGGTACCGACTGGACTTTAGTCACACCCGGATTTCCATTTCTCAGATCGTCCCCTTTGCTCTCCTCCTCTTCCTCCTCTTCCTCTTCTTTTTGGGAAGGTTTAAGCTTCTTGGCCAAGTTCTCGCTACTCTCCGACGAGTCCACGTGGAGTGGAGAGGAAGGGGGAGAGGAAGGGGACGAGAGGGGAATCGGTGCATGGACAGGGAGCCTCATGAGTGGCGGGATGGTGACGTTGTCCAGAATCTTCCGCCGGACGTGGCACTTGGCGTCGTAGGAGAAGCGCAGCAGGGTGAGGATCAGGTACTCGGGGGCTACCACCACCCTCATGCCCTTCTCCGCTCGTTGGAGAGAGCCACACTTCTCACAAAAGTAGGCGTTCTCCTCGTCCAGAATCTCCGGGGCCAAGAAGTAATTCACCAGGTCGGGCACGGAGAGCGGCGGATCATTGTTTGCCGGCCCAAAATAAACTTGAGTTGCTGGGGTGTGGTCTTTGGGGTGCGGGCCATATTCAGGTGCCTCGCTGCCCCCGTTGACGGCCCCCTGGCCGGGGCCCCGGGGGTCCTCGGGCTGAGGCCCCACAAGGGGGCTGGTGGTGGAGGGGCAGAAGGCCAACGAGAGGTCAGTGAAAGGTTCTTCCTTCTCAGAGATGCTGTTGCACTGCATGCAACGGATCCCCGTGCTGAGCGTGCCACCAAACATCCGCTCTATCAGCGACCTCTGGTCCCCCTCTGGCTTAGCGTCGCCGGGGAGCAAAGGTGATGCTGTGGCTCCCTCTGCTGAGCAGTTGGCGTTGTCGCTGCCCCCGTCCACAGAAGCCAGAGCCTTTGGTTGGGCTGACTCCAGGACCTGGAGGGTTTTCTCCTCCTCGTGTAACCTTGGCAACATAATTCAGATCAATAGAAAAGTGAAAATAATAAAAAAAGAAACATAACTGAGGACTCCTATCATTGTTAGTACATAAACAAAACATACATTTCAATACAAAAATTTCAACGTAGGTATAAAAGGATTTGTTATCTGCCACTTAGCCGGATCATATTAACTTTGGGGCCCTTCAGCCATAGGTTAAAGGCCCCTGCCTTTGAAGGACATTACATTGCTGTAGTGCACACCCTGGCCCAGGAGCGAGTTTAAACAGTCAACGTACAAGGGCTTAGTAGGTTCCACTCTAAAGGAGTTACCGGTCTAGGAGAAAGCGGAGGTACTCCGAGCAGTCCTGCTGGGATCCTGATGTGAACCAGGGAGGCCGAGACGCCTCAAAGAAGTTCCTTGGAGCGTATGCTGCCCTCTGGAACACCGCCGCGCACACATACGGAGTAGAAACACTTGTCTGTTTGGTGGAAGTTAAAACATTTATATTTCTGCATGCATAATACAGTGTGGGAGGGGAGACTAACCTGAGTGTGTGCTAAGAACGCAAAGAGCAGCTGGAGCTTCTTCATCAGCATTTCGGAACTGTTCAGAAGCAACGATAACACGTGCCTCCGAAAACTGAGGATCATGAAAAGTCAAATGAGCACACATTAGGCACGCTCTATTCATCTGTTTATGAGGTGTACTAATACCCCGACGCGTGTGTATAACCTGTGTGTGGCTGTATGTGCGTGTGTGTGTCTCTCAGACTCACTCAGTGGCCATGAAGAGGGTTTGGATGATGCTGTTCATGTAGCAGGTGTTTCCCAGGTTCACCAGGCCCGTTTTGCCCGTCTCAGACTTCCCAGTGAGCCTCAGTAAGCCGGACGACAGCGAGTTGGACTGGGAGGTCCAGGCACTTTGGTTCAAAACCAGTTTGACCTTCTCCTCGTCAGGCTTCGGCAGATCCTGTTTGAATAGTAATACACATGCAGTCAAGTCACAAAATAAAGCATCTGTGCTGAACGGCACAAGCCATTTTTCATTTACCATATTTCCCTCAGGTTACAGGGACTGAAAACCGTGTGCTATTAACACCATTCGAGAACCAAAGCAGATCACATCCATTACCATGGCAGCGTAGTAAGTTATAGAGCTACATAAGGACCTGTCATTTCTAAAAACAAGGTGGTGCTCTTGTGCTCGCTGGTACCTTAATGTTCTCCAGTATGGGGTCGTACAGGTCGGGGAAGCCGGAGTACTGGTACATCATGCAGTGGATGAGCTCCGTGAACTGCACCAGGAAAGCCTTGCTGGTGGGCAGCCCATCGGTCCTCAGGGACTGGACCAAGTGCACGATGTGTGGGACGACCTGTGTTCCACAGAAACACAGCATGGAACTCAATCCTGAATAGTTTGTCTTAAGAGATGAGGTCTCCACATTTTCTACATCCACCTCCAGGTGGACTGTAAAATATACTGACAATCATGAGTTTCATTCTTGCAACATTACACATTTGACAAAGAAACCATTCTTAGATTTGCTATATTAACGGATTGTGTTTCCCCACAATTCCCCACAAACAAACACGTCTCGCTTCTTGAAAGAAACGCCTCATATCTCCCTCCAAAAATGCTTTTATAAGCGGACGAAAGCGGGCCTATAAAGGCATGTCTGAAATGATCAGCACTTTACACATCATTACCGGCAGAGAGCTTCTGAGCCAAGGGGGGCTCCCAAAGGAGCTTTATAGAGCCTAAAGTCAATATGAACTAAAGAGCGGGCGGAACAGAGTCGGAGCGGAAGGCTATGTGGAACGATTATGGATTTTCAGGATGGAGATTTTCAGGATTCCTCACCAGGTGGAAGGCCTCGGGAGAATGCTGGAAACTCAGGAGCATGTGAGAGAGAACAACCAGTGCCCCCTGGCGCACAATGGGGTACCACAGGCGGTTGAATACCTTTGAATTTATAAACGAAACACACACAAAAACAGAAACTTAGGATATAACAATCATACATACAAGGGACTTAACCAGCGGCTCCAGGTACACCGTCCATGAGAATCAACTCTCAGTCAACACAGTGATGAAACACTTTTTTTGAAGAGTCAATTAATATTAAACATATATGAATGTCAACATGTTATTCTTGCGGGGACAGACTGAGTAATACACACCAGCTCTATCTTGAGCAGTGTGACGTCTATGAGAATGGTGAACTTCTGCACAGCTGCCAGTCCCTTTAACAGAGCTATGACCCAGGTGTCAACATGGTGGGCCAGAGGCCAGGACAGCCAGTCAATCATCCTGAGGGGAGGTGGGGGGAGAGAGAAAAGGCTACATGTAAACCTACAATATACAGAAAGAAAGCTTTTTCTGGTGAAAATGTTATTTAAAGAGCAGCCCACAATGTGTTTTGTGATAACGGTATGGTACACTTCAAAAGTACAAACCGAAACAACATCCACTTCAACACCACTCCAAAGCGGCAGACTCAGCGGTCACGTGTTTACATCCCAAATACAAAACCCTGCATGTTGAAATCTAGTACATCAGTGGGTAAAAAGCCTTGAGAGCTGACCTGCAGAGGGCCTTGGTCATGCTAGCGTCTTTGACATTCTGGTCTGTGGTGAGGCTCTTGATTAAGACCGTTATCATCTGCAGAGGGATGTGCTGCACCAGGCTGGCTAGGGCAATAGATGGGTCAAAGGAGGGATCTGTGAAAAAAGAAAAAGTCAGAGAGGGGCGACGAGTTGACATTTGGATCACTTTACTTGCAAATAATTAAGATTAAAAAAAAAACTGATTTGTTGTTGGGTAGCCCACTTTGAGAAAATGCACTTTGGGAAAATTAAGCTAAACAGCGGTCCTGAAAAACAAATACTAGTGTAGTGTGTGGGAGAAAGGATACAATTTTGGTGTCTCACCTGTGGAAGAAATGATAGCAAAGACCTCCTGGAGTGAAGGCAGCAGGGTTGCCGGCTCGGCCTTCCAGATGTTCTGCAGCAGTGTGCTGACCTTTGTGACTTGGCCCACGTAATCCCTGAGCTCCTTCTCCTGGTTGGCTGGACAGTGGAAGTAGCCGATGGTCCTCACCAGCTGCTGGCAGAACAGCATGGCCGGTTTGTCCCTGGGGATGCACTGCACAAAGTCCGACAGCATCAAGCTGAGCCGAGCGCACAGGGCCGGTTCGGGACGCTCGCAAACCATCCTCAGGACCTCCACCTGAATCACGCTGAAAATCTCCAGCACCGAGGGGCAGCTAATGAGCAGCCTCAGGCAGCAGTGGATGTAGTCTATTATGGTCGGGTCCTTGCGGTCAAGCGGGCCGTAGCCTTGCTGCAGCAAACCCAGGACAAAGTCTTTGTTGAAGAAGTGTTCAAACTCGAGGCGGTGGTAGCGGGCGTATGCTTCCAGGACTTGAAAACCAACCTGCTTCTGTAACATGTCTTCTCCCAAAAGGACAAAGCGTGTGGTGAGGGAGTACATAGCCTGGCATTGCTCCTGGGTAACTTCTTTCTCCGCTGCCTCCACAACCATCTTCACGATGGCCTTTTTGAGTGGAACAGGGTGATCGGAGCTCATAATGCCCTCTAGAATCTTGTCCATGATGGTATGCTATTGAATGCAGGGTGTAGAGATAGGGAGGGAGACCAAGCCTAAAAATAGAAGTTTTCTTATTATATTTTTATTTTTTCAACATCTAGATTATACATATGTGTGTGTGTGGATTGTTTTGTTTATGAACATTATTGCTGTCATGTTGCATAAAGGACTTTAACTTCTTAATTGTAACTGTTATTTATTATTATATAATAAAACGTGGCTACCTAACCACACATAAGTCATTTACCAGTCACCGAATTTGCCTGGTACTAGAAGCATGTGGTTGGCTTTTCTTGATATTATGGACTGTCTACAAAACCCCAAGCAAACATTATTTTCATTGTATTTGTGTAAGGTTAACCTATTGAAACTAGATCTCTTTTTCTGTACATATAAATTAGAAACACACTTTTTTTTACAATACAACATTTACAATCTAGTAAAATATTTATGTTTCAACAAGAACACTCTTCAGCTCCTAAATCCTCAAGTAAACGTTTCAACTGTTCAACGGAAACAAACTGTAATATGCGGGACATTCCTATTTAATCTTGTTCAATTTGAACGTGTTAAAAAACATGAAAGCCGATATACAAAGTTTTGTGTTCACTTTGCGCCTTTCAAGGGTGATATGGTCCTATGAGCGGGTTTAATGACTGCTGGGTGTATTTAGTTTCATTTATAAACAGGTCATCCTGGTTTAAAAAAGGCATAGTTAGACTTACAATAACAACATTGTAGTAAATGTATCTATGCAACATTTGCAGTAGGGCTAAACCTTTCACAACAACGTTGAGATGTATTAAATGTATATTCCCCACATTATTTAATGCTACGGACTTGACATTACAAACGGATCAGTGTTCTGTTGTTGTTGCCACTCCTGCGGCTGCTGACTGTCAACTTCTGGTTAGCTGATGTGCCGTTATTTGTGCTTCCCTTAACAAGATTAAATACATCAAGCAAATAACTAACAAAGTCGCTTGAAAACCTGAAATTTGTTTTTTTCAAATGAAAATTTGGAGATGATAAGGGCAGGGTGTTTAAGGTAGCAATAGTGGTGGTGGGCTGGCTAGCAGATGGATGTGAAGGCTGAGCTGACGTTAGCCAACGCAACGGTCTGGAGTGGACGTCGAAACAAAGCAGGCCGGGTGACTGACTTAGCAGAAATACAATAAGCAATAAAAACAAGACAAACGTATCATATCAATCATCACTTACCGAAATAAATCAAGTCAACATTATCCTATGTGGATGCCCTAAACTGTCAACATACGTTAGTCGTCGATTGAAAGCATAAAACGTGTATGTTTATGACCACTTTGATTGCTAACGTTAGCTAGAATCAGCTGATTAGCCCGGAAACGTCACTCTATGCGGGCCATGGATTTTGGTAGGACCTCTATGCGCCACCATAGCCACATTGTCGGTGCCTGTATAGAATGAAAGCACCACTGTTATCCAACTTTAAATTAAGTGCCTTTCACGCAACACATACTTATACGTACAAAAGAATGTAAAAACAATGTCTGAATACATTTAAGCTACCGCGGTATAACGATGTCCAGGATTTTGTTTATGAACGGTCTCATTATCTGATCTCAGCACAGTTTTAATGTGAGGTTGAGCAGCATTCAAGTGGCTGTTTGTTTGTAAATCTGTTTTGTCGGGTCGCGCATGCTCTATCTATAACTCTAAATCTCGCGAGTTAGCGGCATTGTTTCTTGAGAACGCGTCGGAACGCGGGTAGTGCTACACTGCTAGCGCGAATGAAGTTGCTTCCGAACATCCGTTGTCTTTATCAACAATAGGATCATTCGCGTTAGCTGAAGCGAAGTTTTGGAAAACCATACCTGACAACAAAAGAGGACAGAGAATAATCGAATCAATACTCCGTCTGACGTCTGTTTTAATCTAAAAGTATATTACTTTGGTAATAATGTCTGAAACTGGAACCTGCGCGGAGCAGCGGGAAGATCAGCCTGATGAACTTGAAGAAACTGGGGGAGTGGAGGTGAGACAGTTAAATAATGATAGTTGCTGGTAAATGGCATCTGTATAATTACGAAAATTTTAAAGTGTTAATTTCCGTGTTAAAATCAAGACATAACCCTATACCATTAACAAGTGGGTACATTTTAAACTCTTAGAAACAGTTGAGCTAACGTTGGGTTCTGCTAACTGTTAGCCGGCTAATCGACCACACTCAGTCATCGAGACGTTGCTAGCTCCGAGTGTACCTATCTTCCCCAACGTCGGTAGTGTGTCAGACTCGGAGTGGAACAAGGAGGCCGCCTGTTCCAAAAGCGTCAGCGAACACAGCGTAGCTTGCAGCTTCCGATCCATGATCTAATAATGTTGTACTGTCAAACGTTGTTTGTTTACTCTCGGTTCCTATTGTTGTTGCAACGTACACTGTAAGTTAACCTATTAACTTAATAATGCTGTTTTTTGATTACTCGCTGAGCAATCCGTTTTCGTGGGGTTCTAGTTTGCATGCCTCGTTGCGTTACCAGTTTGCTTCGTTAGCGAGCAACCACGCTGCCCCAGTGGGTCAATACAATTCTGAAAAATTTCCTGACTTTCTTTGATAATTTTTCCAGGAAAAAGACGAGACCTCAGAGGCAGAACAGAAAGACAAAGAATCTTCAGAAAGTGGGAAGGAGGGTGAAGATGAGTCCTCGTCCTCTAAGGGTGAAGGTCCAGCTCCTGGCTATGAGGAGAAAGTGGTAAAGACAACTGCTATGTTTACTTGATCAACAGATAATCATCTTTGAAGGGATTGTGATTAATTTTAAAATATTTTTGTACAGCAAACTGACCGAACAAACAGGTTTGAGTACCTGCTTAAGCAAACAGAGGTGTTTGCCCATTTCATTCAACCTGCTGCGCAGAAGACACCCACCTCTCCCCTGAAAATGAAGCCAGGTCGACCTCGTGTCAAGAAAGATGAGAAACAGAACCTACTGTCTGCTGGAGAGTAAGTGCACCACATTCGCACAGCGTTTACTCTGGACACAGAGGGGCCATTAGTAGTATTTGAAAAGTCTGGGTCGGGGACGATGTTTGAATGTGCCTATAAGGTCCACACTGGGTTTGTTTACTACAGCAACCGCCATCGTCGTACAGAACAAGAGGAGGATGAGGAACTGCTGAGCGAGAGCAACAGGACCACCAACGTCTGCACTCGCTTTGACGAGTCCCCCTCCTGTAGGCTGCCTGCTACCCCTTCATCCTAAATCCACGTGTAAAGGCTGGTGAGAGTCCGCCGTACTACGCGCGGATGCTGTCTAACGCTTGTCCTGTGTCTCTACTAGACGTCAAAGGTGGTACCATGAGAGACTACCAGGTCCGTGGCCTCAACTGGCTCATCTCCTTGTATGAGAACGGAATCAATGGAATCCTTGCAGATGAAATGGTACGTTGTTGCCTATTTCTCCCAAACGTATGTATGTCAGCATTGACAACGTTCGCCTATATATTATATAATTTATTTATTATTATTTATTTTTTATATCAAAGGGATTTTCCATTTGATGTTCTTGTGGCTTTAATACCTGCTATGTTATACATCCTGCCTCTAACACACCTTTGTCTCTGTGTGACCACTCAGGGTCTGGGGAAGACCCTGCAGACTATCTCGCTGCTGGGCTACATGAAGCACTACAGAAACATCCCCGGCCCCCACATGGTGCTGGTGCCCAAGTCCACCCTCTACAACTGGATGAACGAGTTCAAGCGCTGGGTGCCCTCACTCCGCGCCGTCTGCCTCATCGGAGACCGGGAGCAGAGGGTAGGGTCGCAGGGCGTCCGAACCAGCCGCTTGACGCGTTTTAATCAAACCACAGGGAAAGATGCTCCATAGCCGTGTCTACCCAGTGGTGGTGTGGACGGGAATAGGTTGCTTCATGCTTTGATAAGGGTTTCTGTAAGGTTCCACACACCGTATACGGTCAAGTGTTTGTTGTGCACTAGCATCACAGTTGCTCCGTTTCCATTTGTCCAATACAAGGGGAGTATGTTGGATCAGCTTTAAAAGCAGAAACAATGTAACATTGTAGACTGTTTTAATTTATTTGCTTGTTGAGTTCTTTGTTAAATAGCAGGCTTTCTATTGTGCTATGCCTCAGTCCTTTGCCCTTTTTTAAGGTGTGTGTGTGTGTGTGTGTGTGTTTGTCCGTCCTCAGAACGCCCTGATCAGGGACGTGCTGCTGCCGGGGGAGTGGGACGTGTGTGTCACCTCTTATGAAATGCTGATCATCGAGAAGGCCGTCTTCAAGAAGTTCAACTGGAGGTACCTGGTCATCGACGAGGCCCACAGAATCAAGAACGAGAAGTCAAAGGTCGGGAGCCACCGCCCATTAAGCCTACCATACATATTGCCAGCGCATCCGATGCACTGCAACTACTAACGACTCGTTACCCATTGAGACGTGATCGTGACCCACTTCTGTGTTCTTTTGACTCAGCTGTCAGAGATAGTGCGAGAATTCAAGACGACCAACCGCCTGCTGCTGACGGGGACCCCCCTGCAGAACAACCTCCACGAGCTCTGGGCTCTCCTCAACTTCCTCCTGCCCGACGTGTTCAACTCCTCTGAGGTGAGGCAGGCGCACCGTCCCTCCGCCCGCTGTTGGCGCCGGCTGCCTGGCACGATAGACGGACCAGTTGTCGGACCGCTAGAATGACCGCTTTCCTTCTTGTTCGGCAGGACTTTGACTCGTGGTTTGACACCAACAACTGCTTGGGGGATCAGAAGTTAGTCGAGCGTCTTCACACTGTGAGTAGCCACGCAAACGAACGTTTGGGAGTCGCTAACGTTGACGTTTTACGAAATATTTTGTGGTCTTTGCTGTGGCTCCGGTTGCTCCTGTAAACGCCGTCCCGCCTGCAGGTACTGCGTCCTTTCCTGCTGCGTCGTATCAAAGCTGAAGTGGAGAAGTCTCTGCTGCCCAAAAAGGAAGTCAAGATGTACGTGGGCCTTAGCAAGATGCAGAGAGAGTGGTGAGTATCCAGTCGACTGCCTGACCTCCACAATACGATTGTTAATGCCATCGATGCTTGTCATGATATACCACAACATCATTTTGGAAAAACAAGCAAATAAATGTTCAGTTGGAGTCCTTGTGGTTAAGAAGAGTTAGAATCGTCTTCGAACATTTTCACTCGTGAAAAACGATCCGTGTGCACCCGTCACCCTCTGAGCGTGGCCCGTTTGCCTGCCTAACCCCTCAGGTACACCAAGATCCTGATGAAGGACATCGACATCCTGAACTCGGCGGGCAAGATGGACAAGATGCGCCTGCTGAACGTGCTGATGCAGCTGAGGAAGTGCTGCAACCACCCGTACCTGTTTGACGGCGCCGAGCCCGGCCCACCCTACACCACCGACGTTCACCTGGCCGTCAACAGCGGCAAGATGGCCGTGCTGGACAAGCTGCTGCCCAAGATGAAGGCGCAGGGTATGGCTAAGCGAGCAACGTCCCGCTTTTTAAAATGTCAACGTGACGGAAAACGGGCAAATCGCAACCTTGTCAGTTCTTTACAGAGCCCCTTTTCATGGCCGTCACTGTCAGCTTTAATTTGAATTGTAAACACGGGGTTCAAATGACGTTGGCTTCCTGGTTTGGATTTGATCGTTTGACTCCTATATTCTGCGGTTCCTGTAGGTTCCCGTGTTCTGATCTTCAGTCAGATGACCAGGATGTTGGACATCTTGGAGGACTACTGCATGTGGAAGAACTTTGGCTACTGCCGCTTGGACGGGCAGACGCCCCACGAGGAGAGACAGGTATAGGGGTGCGCTGTGACGAGAGAGAGAGAGAGAATTGGTTTCTTTGTCAGAAAGTGGAAACTAACCCTCTGTGTCTCCAGATCTCCATCAACGCGTTCAACGAGCCCAACAGCAGCAAGTTCCTGTTCATGCTGAGCACCAGGGCCGGGGGCCTGGGGATCAACCTGGCCACGGCCGACGTGGTCATCCTCTACGACTCTGACTGGAACCCCCAGGTGGACCTACAGGCCATGGTCAGTACTACAGGGCTTTACACCAGTCGGACTCTCTGTGTGTATAAAAGGCTACCTGTGTGTGGTGGAATGTCTATCTTTGTTTATCGCGTGTACCGGATTCTTTACCAAAGGTTGACCCTCTATTGGCCTTTTCACCTGTCCGTTATAGGACCGAGCCCACAGGATTGGTCAGCTGAAGCAGGTGCGCGTGTTCCGTTTCATCACAGAGAACACGGTGGAGGAGAGGATTGTGGAAAGGGCCGAGATGAAGCTCCACCTCGACTCCATTGTCATCCAGCAAGGTAACCGCTCCCTCCTCTGCGCCCCAAAAGGGCTGCACATGCAGTGCTGGACTGATCATCATACCGGTGTCTTTTTGGTCCCACTTGGTGTTTACCGAACAGATAAGACATATTTGAAATGAATGCACTGGGTGACTTGCTTTGGACTCTGCTTGATGTTTGGGGGCGTGTCGTCTGTGTCATCAAGGTCGGTTAGTGGACCCCAACGCCAACAAGCTGGGCAAGGACGAGATGCTGTCCATCATCCGCCACGGCGCCACACACGTGTTCGCCTCCAAGGAGAGCGAGATCACCGACGACGACATCGACGAAATCCTGGAGAGGGGGGAGAAAAAGGTAAGGAGCGTTCCGTCGGTATTCTCACAGAGCGCACGTCTTCAAGGGTCCGAGGACGCGGTCCTTTGCCAGCGGTCGTGTGAGCTACGGCATTTCCTGTGATCTCACTTCCTGTGGCCTCACCAGACCATCGAGATGAAGGAGAAGATGGAGAACCTGGGCGAGAGTTCTCTGAGGAACTTCACCATGGACACGGAGAACAGCAGCGTGTACACCTTTGAAGGGGAGGACTACCGAGAGAAGAAAAAGGTACCGTCCGCCGCACCCAGTTCTCCCGTTGAGGGACCTCGCTCTGTGGGTTGTCGCAAGGATCAGGCGACACGGAGCTGTTTAGCATTCATTGTATCGATATGAAGATGTTAGAGATTTGAATTACAAGTGTGTGGTTAAGGCATGATGTGTTGGAACTCGCTCACTCCCACCACCTGATTGGGTGCCCTCTGTGTGCTCAGGTGATCACTAACTGGATCGAGCCCCCTAAGAGAGAACGGAAGGCCAACTACGCCGTCGACGCCTACTTCAGAGAAGCCCTGCGAGTCAGCGAGCCCAAGGCTCCCAAGGTGGGCCTCGCTGCTCTACCTCCCCCCTCTGGACAGGGTGTGTAGCTGCATCACGATTACGTGATGCAGCTATGAGCATGGTGGTGTTTTTATGCCCCAGTCTCAATTCTTTCACACTTTTTTTTTTTTCTCCACAGGCTCCTCGACCTCCCAAACAGCCAAATGTTCAGGACTTCCAGTTCTTCCCCCCACGTCTGTTTGAGCTCCTGGAGAAGGAGATTCTCTTCTACCGCAAGACCATCGGCTACAAGGTACACAACCCGTCACTGTTTGGCAATACGGTTTGGGTCTCTTCCTATGGCCTCCTTTTGGCCCAACAGGTTCGTTGTGTAAAGGGTTGCCCAGTCCAATGCGTCCTCCTTCTTAGGTTCCTCGCAACCCGGAAGTGCCCAACTCAGCCCAGCACCAGAAGGAGGAGCAGGCCAAGATCGACGAGGCAGAGTCCCTCACAGAGGAGGAGCTGGAGGAGAAGGAGAACCTTCTGTCACAGGTACTGCTGAAGGGATCTAGAATCATTTTATGTTTTGGAAACGGATGTATTGACTTATTACAAACATAATTTATTTTGACTGAGTGCACACTTCCAACAGGGGTTCACCATCTGGAACAAGCGTGACTTCAACCAGTTCATCAAAGCCAATGAGAAGTGGGGGAGAGATGACATTGAGAACATAGCCAGAGAGGTGGAGGGCAAGACGCCTGAAGAGGTCATGGAATATTCTGGTAAGGATTCAGGCAATCCTTTCCCCCCCCCCCCCACATTGCCGGTCTCTGAGTACTGGTTTCTGTGTTGTTGTTTTTTTTATTCAGTAATATTCTCTTTTTCTTCCAGCCGTGTTCTGGGAACGTTGCAACGAGCTGCAGGACATTGAAAGGATCATGGCCCAAATTGAGCGAGGAGAGGCCAGGATCCAGAGGCGAATCAGCATCAAGAAAGCCCTAGATTCAAAGGTAACCGGCGTACAGTTACCAATCCTGGACGTTCACTGAAAAGTGACGGCTCAAATAGACGTCAAAGCAATGTAAAGGTGAACCAAGAAAAAAAAAATGCACTGTTCTCCACTGAAAGTCTCTCTCGTTGCCGGGTAGATCGGTCGCTACAAGGCCCCCTTCCACCAGCTGCGCATCTCCTACGGCACCAACAAGGGCAAGAACTACACGGAGGAGGAGGACCGCTTCCTCATCTGCATGCTGCACAAGCTGGGCTTCGACAAGGAGAGCGTCTACGACGAGTTGCGCCAGTGCATCCGCAACTCGCCCCAGTTCCGCTTCGACTGGTTCCTCAAGTCCCGGACCGCCATGGTAAGGAGAATCGGAGGCATAGGCGGGATTACAGAGTAAGGGACATTGTCTGCAGTGATGGTCATTTGTGTGTGTGTGTGTGTGTGTGTGTGTGTGTGTGTGTGTGTGTGTGTGTGTGTGTGTGTGTGTGTGTGTGTGTGTGTGTGTGTGTGTGTGTGTGTGTGTGTGT
>JAVQJS010048444.1:0-33492 GCA_036024795.1 Galaxias rostratus | reverse complement strand
AATTCAATAAATACGTCCCTGGAATATTGTGTATGTGTATGTGTGTGTGTGTGTGTGCTCTCATGGGCTTGAGTCCCTAACTGATCAGTAGGAGTGATGACATTCCTAAAGAGCTGCTGTCACTCCTGCTGAGTGTCATCTTGACCCTGATCTCAGTCAGCATAGAAACACACATACACACTCAGAGGACTTACCGTAACATTTACCTCAAAGGATTACACACATGCACAGTATAAAGTGTGTGATTTTTACACATGTGATATTTGATATGTATTACAGCACAGTTTGTTCCATTTCTTAACACACTTCAATAGGACAGTAGTTAGCATTGCCAGATTTTGTCCCGCCATGTAGCCCCTGTGCTCCGGGAGTCAAAGATCAGCCTTAGTAAAAGCTGATTAGTGCTAAGCGATGAGGATCTGTCTCATTACACACTCACAGGGCCAAAGGTTCTCTGAACTCGTCTGTGAAGAATGCTGTCAGTTTAACAGTGCCTAATGTGCAAAGCTTCCTGCCCAATTTCTTTTTCTGAGTGTTTTAAAACACCGGTGATGGTCATTTTATCAAGACATACTTTCTTTGTGTTGTTAAGACAAACACAGCAATAGTTAATTTTACTAATCTGAGAGATAAAATTAAGCCATTTGAGTGCCTGCAGTATGTTCTTTAAATCATTTGAAATTACACTGCCTCATAGTACTCTCATCCTTTCAGCTTGGCGTGTACCGAGGACCTCTTATTTAGTCAGGCTTGGTTTTCAAATGGAAGAAATAGAATGGCAGTGTCACCACTCAATTAATTTAAAATGAGGCTATGCATTGGACCCATATAGTTTTCCAATACGTGGAGGCTACCATTTGCAAAGTGAAACCCTCCTCTTCCTCTTATCACATCTATTGTCAACCACTTTATCTCTATCTGGCGCTATCCCTCCAGCACTTACGAATGCTGTATCTGGAAGTTCTGGGCAAGTACAGGCCTATTTCCAACCTCTCCCTCCTCTCCAAGGTGATAAAAAAGTGGTTTTGGCTCAGAAACACTTACTCCCCAACAACCAACCTCTATGAGAAATTCCAGCCGGGTTTCCGGTCGGCCCACATAGCTGAAACGGCGATACTCAGGGCAACGAATGAACTCCTGATACACGGCACACCCTGAAACCTGCGGAGTCCCCCAAGGTTCTGTCTCAGGTCCCATCCTGCTTATTTGGAACACACAGTCGGCATAGAATATCTTTCCATTGCTATGCCAATGGCACACAGCCGTACCTGAAAACGACACTCAGTCCATCTGCTGCTTGCACTGGTCTAAACACAGTACAAAGTCAAAGTATTTTCATTTGTCAAGTGCACAGAATAACACAATGTCAGTCTGAGCAAAGAAATTCCCATGACATGGCAGGCAGCAACTACGTCAAAGCAGAGCAAAAAAACGTATACAAAAAAAATTATATATATATATATATTTCTATATTCATAATATGTGTTGATGGGGGATATGGACAGTGTGAACTCGACATTACATCTCATACATTTTCTAACCCACCTCACCACTGATGGCCAGAACATATCTTTCTTCTTATTTATTTCAAACTTTGATGGTCGTATCAAACAGTTCTGTTAAGTATAATTTTTCCTCCTCAAGAACATCTCAAAACTCTGCCATACACTCACCCTTACAGTTGTTGAAAAACTGTTTCATGCCTTTGAGAGCTTCCTTAAGGCTGGAGCACTGCTGCAACACACTCTTCACTAGATGGTCTCATGGCAATGCCCCTACTTATCTTATATCTTAACAGACTCCCCTGTGCAGGTCTTGGGACAGACTGCTTCTTCTTACCCCCCAAACCAAGCTCTGCTCTATGGATGACCGGGCAATAAATCCTGTTGCCTTGTATGTGGAAGGCCCCCCGAGGCAGCCACAGACATTTTTACAACAAGCCTAAAAACCTTTTTCTTCAAGAAAGTTTGTAGTCTGCTGTGACCCCAAAGAGCAAGCTGTCCACCTTGCCTGTTGACAAGGACTGTGATAGGTCCTCAAAACCTCAAAGGTTTAGTATTCAATTGTTTGTGTCAGACACTGACTTTTTTTTAAATGTCTAACAAAAAAAAAAAATGGCCTTGTCATTGTGTATGCTCGGCTGCACTGTGGTCATCTTACAGAGCTTCAGCAAAAGCTTGACAACAATGGAAATCTCATGATCCTAAAGGAAGGTCAATATCAGAAAACACTTGTGTGACAGGTGACAAACACACTACCGAAGAAGAACATAACAAACAAAACATAGTGTCCATTAGCATGAAGGCAACTCCTGCATTGTTTATTGGGGAAAAGTCCTGCCCTTGGATACCAAACTCTCCAGAACGCCTTGCCTTGGGAACAATGGCTCCTCACCCACAAAGAACCACGGTGCCAATGTGTGTGTATGTTTATTAATGTGTCCGGACACAGGGTAGGACTCATCTGGTCAGGGGCGAAATGAGGAGGACATGCCAAGGACTTCCATGATGCAACGCAGGACTCTTCTCCCCCCAGCCCTGGAAGCTGTGCTTCCACCCAGACTTGCAGGCTGGAGATCAACCTCTGATCCCCCCAGCAACCTTCTGGACGACCATATCCTCTTTTTCTACCTCTCAATTGTTCTTTCTCTGTCCAATGGTTCTGTACCTTCTGCTTTTTTCTTTCTATCTCATTCCCTTCCCTTGGTTGATTCTACGTCTAGCTCCATTCTCTTTAATTGTCTTATCTTTTAATCTTTTTCTTCTCTCTCCCCCTCCAACACATGAACATCCACCAGCTAAATGGGCTGCCCTCTGCTTCATTTTGCTTGTGGTCAGGTTTTGTTTTTGTCTTTGACGGTTTGACTTTCCTCCACAAAGCGCAGGAGGACTCCTATAGCCCACGGTGGGACACACACTCACACACACACACACACACACACACACACACATTGTGGCAGAGAGCTGAAGAGTTCTGCTCGAAGACCCCAGGCATCTTCTCCTGCTTCTGTCAGAGCCATGATGTCATAAAGAAGAGACACAAAGCCGTTATACCCCCCCACCCCAACCCCCCCTCGCACAACCTCCACACAACTCACACACTGACCTGCCTGGAATGGGGCTGATAGTGAGGTGCTTGCTAGAGGTATGCATTCTAGTTAGGATATGTGAGGTTCACACAGAGGCACATGTCTGCGGCCATTTTCTTGTATTTTAATAGGTAAATTTGATATTCTGCATACCCTTTATTTAAGTTACAAAGCTTGTGTCTTAAAGTCTTTTTGTATTGAATCATTGATTGGCTAAAGATGCGCTTGGTCTAAACTGTTCTATGTACCTTGCTCTTTTATGCAGACATTAGATTTCAAGATGTGCCATCCATAAAAACAAAAGGAAGATTGAGGTTAACTAAGAAGGAGATAACACACTCATGATCTTAAGCCATGACGTACAACAATCCCCCTGCTATATTTTGTTAGCCTTGGGGCTACATTGGATCTAACCTCTACGTCCCTGAACCTTTCAAGGTCGCTGTACACATTAAGGTTCATTAGCGTCCCCGTATGTAGCCCAATGTCATTTAGCTTGATAAACAATTTTGTAAAATACAGATGGGGTACTTGCCAGACTAAGACCTCCAACCTTATAGGATCTGGTCTTTATTGTAGAGAGTGAGGTGATTCTTTGTGTAATCTTGGATGCTAATCCTAATGAAGGGAAGTATAAAGTAGTAAATATTCCATGTCCTATGAACAGGACCGACAGTTTTATCCATTAGATAAAAACACCCTGAAAATAGTACACTTTGGCCCAGAAAATCCGGAGCTGAAAACTGTATGAAACTGGAATCTTTGTAAGGAAGGACTACCATGAACTATACAGTGTATGCCATGGGAACACATGGATCAAAATCCTGTCTGATCTTATTGTGAATAATTCCTATCCTGTTTTTACTTTTGTTTTGCTTTATTTATTGAATTAAATATTTCCCCCGAAATTAACTGCCTAATAAAATACATTTACAAATATGAGATGGCCACCAAGCCCTGGAGATGTTCTAGATAATGATATGCTGCTACACCTTAGGAGACACCACAGCTCACATCCACTTCAATTACTTAAGGTGCCTCTTATCGTAAAACACCCTATAGTCACTTTGCCTCCAACGCTGTTGTGAGCTTTACACTCAGGGCATAGTTCTGCCTCACCTTCCCCGCCATGTTCGCTTTGCGTTTCTCTGAGTGTGTTCTCCGGACATGACTCATGCGGGCAAAAAAGGCTCAGATGGCAAAGATGTCTCAACCGGCACCCAAAAGACGTGTCAGGAGTAATCGCTCCCTGCGGATGTGCTTTGTCTCCTTTCGTCGCGCTGTGGGCAGCGTGTGATGACTGTGGATGGGCCCTGCGCGGAGGCCAGGCACGCCGTTAGCACCTCCGGTAGCACAGCATTAACGGGGCGTCTCTCTCCACGGCCCTGCGCTGTCTCAACCTCTTCCTCGCGCTTCATCGCACACACCTTCTGTGGCCCCTGCTCTTGTTAGCCGACATTCTCCCCCCTCCCTCCCTCCCTCCCTCCCTCCCTCCTCCTCCTCTTCTGCTTTTCCCTTTCATATATTTACCGCCTGTCCTTTTCTCCGATAGATTCCCTCTTGATCCAGGTCCCAGCGGCTCGGAGGGCCACAGCAGGGGCCCGTGTTCCTGTGTGCCGGCCCCCTCCCTAGTGGGTTTTGTCAGGAATGGCTTCGAGGCACGGGTCGGGGTCTTATATTGTAGTAGACAGAAAGACCGGGGACTTTAAGATAGAGTACATTAACACTAGAGCCTTGGATAAACAGACAACCAAACAAAGAGGTGGAGGGAAGAGGATCACGTTCCTCATCTCCTTTGGTCGGCGCCGGTGGGAGAGCCGCAGGCTTCCTGGAGGGGAATGTGACGCCTGTTAAGGAGACGTTCCCGGGAAGGCCGCCCTGGAAGCGGGAATGCCTTGCTAATCTGTCTGTTCCTCCAAGGGAGCAAGTCTTCATGGCTCTGAGAAGCATTCTATCACTGGGAGGGTGCGTACACGCACACACACACACGCACACACCAACACACATGCGTGCACACACACAAAGCTCGGCTAGGGCTATGGCCAGACGACGTCTTGAACACCCACAGGAAAACTGGGATGAAGACTAGCAGGGGTAGGAGGTACGCAGAATGCATTGGAACACACAAGAGGTGGAAGAAAAAAGGGGATAAAAGTGTGGGGTGGTGGTGGTGGTGTGTGTGTCGGGTGGGGGGTTTAGGGAGAAATGGGGAACAAGGAGATAAAAGAGGGAGGCATCAGACAACCCCTTTACTGTTGAGTGCATGCTCATGAGTGAGGAGCAGTTGATAGACAGAAGGGTGAGAACAGAGGTGACAAGAAAAGAGGAGGAAGCCAGAGCCAGCTATGCTAAGGATGAGCTAGTTAAGAGGGAGAGTCCAAAGGACGAGGCTTCAGGGGTTATGGGACTAGCGGGATAAGGGATCGCTGTATGTGTGTGTGTGTGTGTGTGTGTGTGTACGCCCTTCTGCCTGCGTGCATGTGTGTGTGTGTGTACCGAGAGGAAGAGGAGCGGCAGAGTTTTGCGTCTGAGAGTAGCTGGGGTGAGGGCGGGGTTAGAGGGGAGGTGAGGGCGGTTCTTGGGGGAGCCCCGCGGCTCCTTGGAGCCCGGGCACCTTATGGCATGGCCCGGAGTGAAACAGATGCTGCCAGCCTTGCCAGCCTTGAGCAGGGCACAGATGAGGCCGTTTAGAGAGGAGGAGGACGTGCCTTGTCTGCCCAAGGAGTCCGTGGCTGTGCGTGTGTTTGTGCGTAATGCCCTTCAAAGGGAAAAGACAGTTAAACAATCTCCCGGGAATCGTTGATTCACAAACTGTCCGATACAAATCAGTAGCATTAGGATCGTGTGTTATAAATGGTCATGCTTAGTTGGCAAAAAAAAGATTTGCCACGGCTTGCCAGTGTATTTTAACTTTTTTTCTTTCGCTTGTGTTGGTATCACTTTATGGTGGGAGCTGATTACTGGAAGGCGTTAAGAATGCACTCAACTTCCATGGTTCTACTTATGGGAATCATTTTTCTAGTACAGCACCGCAGGGGAAGATGCCATAGTATCCTCTAATCATTGGCACACTCTTTTGCTTTTTTTTCTAGTGTAAGTGATAATATCCTCCCTTAGTTATCTCCCTCTCACAAGCTTGAGTGAGTTGTTAAGGTGCTGTGAGTGTGAGAGTGTGTGTGTGTGTGTGTGTGTGTGTGTGTGTGTGTGTGTGTGTGGGTGTGTGTGTGTGTGTGTAAAAGAGAGCTTGCTAGAAATTACTGCACTTCACGGTAGAAAATAATAGCATTTAAAAGGAGAATTCAGAATAAGGTCATGCTTGTCATTATTTTTGGTATATGAAAGAAACCATAAATGGTATCATATTCATTATGCAGGCTGAACATGTCTCATTTCATGCAACGTTATAAACCACTCTTTGAGATTGAAACAAGTTCCCCAAATAATTCCTGCACCAAACACATTGAAAGGACAAATAAATCATTTACTGTAAAGAATTACATAAGCACAGTAGTTGTTTTATATGTATTGTAACTGAATACACAAACATAGACCCTCTATACACTATGATCCCCTCTCTCTATCTGCAGCCTTCAAGTCCTGTGATTGATAAGTGATTCACAGTTTCTCGCTGCAATCCATCCTAACAGTCGTTCTCCCTCACACAGTCCCGCTGTGGCCTTGTGCAATAGCTCTGACATCTCTGGCAGAGTACAAGGAAATTTCACTGCTACACTGTATGGACTTCCTTTATCAAGTCACCATCACAAAAAGAGGGCTGTGCAGAATAGAATGATGTATGCTCCACTCCAATTCACTGAAATGTTTTCCCTGCCAACGGGTGCATAACAATCTTCACCATAGCAATACACGCAAGTGTCGGAGGGGGCAAGTCCCGGACATCAGTTCTAGTTGAGTTGTGGCCATGCCCTCGAAACTCGAGAAGTGTCGAGATCACAAAGTAATATTGTAGTTCCATTGCCCTAGTTACTGAATCCAATTTAGAGCATCGCTCAACCTTAAATTTGTACCTGTCTGGGGGAGCGGGGTAGCATTGTAGGACCCTAACAGGATGAGCGATCGACTCATCTGTTTGTAATGGAACCGAGCTCACAGGCCAGCTCTCATAATTTGACCTGGAACGAGCTTTGACAGAAACAGAGCGCTAGATTAAGACTTATTCCCATCACACCTCCTCTCTCGCCAGCGAACGTCAACCGCCTGGTCTACTTCTCCTCACACCTCCTCTGTTATTGGCTGTGAAATTTCACATTAACCTTTCTAACCCCACGCGGGAAACGGCAAAGTAACTTTCCAATCGCGTGCGCTCCCCCTCAGAAAGGCAATCGTTGGCTTGTCATTTTGACGGCCACTGTCGAAGAGATAAACTCCACTGTCAGAGGAGCCTCTTATTTGAGACACAAGCTTTTGCCTGGAAACGTCCACGACGACGACCTTGCGATCCCATTCGGGGCTATGAAAGGCTTAAGAGATGAGCCCTCCCTGTGCTCTAGCCTTTCTCAGGCTGTACTCTTTAGATATCACTCTGGGACACACAGAGTAATACAAGGCGGCAGCTCTCTGGCAGAAACAAAAACAACTTGTTCAACGACTTTAATATGGTGTCCTTGGCGCCAATGAAGATGCCCTTGCTGACAGTAATTTTACCCTTGTTGGATTTGGAGGACAACAAAATACAAATTTGTACATCAGATGATTGATGATGATTACATTCCATTTTCATATTTTTTATTTAACGAGGCCAATCACTTCTGAATGACTTCTTTTTTTACAATGGCCTGCCAAGATGCCGAATATAGTAGTAAATCCACTATTTAAAAAATGTCTAATGGCAACAAGTGCTGAGGTCTTTAAAACACCTGTAACTCAGAATTTTACAAGCCGGGCCAAACTGGAAAAAGGAGCGACCCAGGGATGATTGTGCTTTGGGGACTGTTAACGTGATGTAGTTGGCAGGTAATGTATTGTACATAAGGGAGGAAGGGTTTAGTGAGGGCCTCACATTTAGGGGAGTTAGGCCTGGTATGGTTTTACAGATGAAAGCCGGCCAGTAGATTTTGTGTGTGAAAGACTATTTGTTTCTCTCAAAACCCTAAGCCTGGTCTTAATATCGGTTGACAACTTTGCAATGGGTATTAACGGAGAATGCATTTTTTATCCAGATTCCCAAATACTTACAAGTGTTTACTTACTCCAACTCTTTTCCATCATGTGCATTGATCCCATAGGGGCAAACAGCGCTCTCTTTATCAAGCAGCGTTTGGTTAGTCTTGTTGTTATTGAGTATCAATTTAAGGGCAGAGCATGTCTGCTGCATATTCTAAAGGCTTTTTTGAAGGGTGCAAGGTTGGTGAAGGGCCAATTGTGCAGAGAACGGTATCATGGGCTCCTCTAACCACTGTGCCTAAGTAGCTGACTGAAGGGATAAAGTATGCATAAGGGGTGAGACTGAAATGGCTTGGGAAGGAACATCAGCTGTAGGCCGAGCTGAAAAAGTTTTGAGATGAGACTGGACGTGATTAATGAAGTATGAGACTGACTTTTTGGGGAAGTGTGCTCCAAAGCCTAGGTGCCACTGGAGAATTCTCTGTTGGCAAGGTTCTAGAGGCTTGACTTTGAGATGAAGAGTTGGCTGGCAGTTGCCAATGAGGATATTTGAAACTTGGTTGGTTGGGAGGAGATAAGTTCTTGGAGGTTATGGAGTGCTTTGTATGCTTTTCAGTAAAGGTCACTTAGAACGGGGGTGCTGTGAATTCAGAACTTGGTGTTGGTGAGAAGTATATCAGCGGAATTTTGAACCATTTGGAGTTAATGCAGTGAATGTGAGCTGATGTCAGGAGAGGCTGAGTTACAGTAAAAGTGACTGGAGAAATAGTGAGGGACTCAGCAGCGACACAGAAGATGGAGAACCTTATTCATGCAATATTACGTTGGTGAAAGAAATAGGTTTTGACGGTCCGGCAGATGTGAGAGTTGAAGGAGAGAGTCAAGCTCAGAATTACGCCAAGGTTGTTATTGTTGGGGGAGGGGGAAACTATAGCGCCATCTGGTGAGAGTGTGAAATTTTATTTGAGAAACCATTATTAACCCTCTCAATAATTGGTTGTCCCTGTCCTACCATCTTTAACTAGGCTGTCAGAACCTATGGCTCCAATGGCAGTGGTTAAAAGATAATAGTGGAGGTGAGTGGCAAGATAAACTCCGAACAGTTGGCAATGGACACCCCAACAATCGTTCCTTCAGGCAGATTGTATTGTGAGACAAAAGTGGGTATCATTAGAGTTAATGTCCTTAGAATAGGTGGCAAAGAAGACATGATAGAGCATGTACCCAAATCTAAATAATGTGCAGTAGGAAGAACAATGAAGGAGGAGAAAAGACACATTCAAAGAGCAACAAGTTTCATCAGCAGCCCCTCCTCCCCTGTGGTCATCAAAGACCTCAATGACTCCTGGGCAATGAAAATACCATTAGGCAGAGGGTGGTGTGTGGGTGTGTGTGTGTGATTGTGTGTGTCTGCATGCACAAACACTCACGTGCCACTCTGCAAGGCAACATTCCCAGAACGTGGCTCAAAAGGACACACTGCTATTTCTCTTCATGAACATTAAGCTGTCATTGAATCATTTGCAATTCAATTAAATTAGTGTTTCAAGATGTGTTAAGCTAATTTAATACCAGCCCTTGCCTCGCATTGAGAAAGAGACGTGTACGCAGCAATAAAGGGCATATTGATTTCCATTGTGCATAGTCCCACAACCACGTACACCGCTTATCTATCACTATGTGGAGACCGAGTTCACAGTTTGTTTCCGGACATTTCCTTAATCTGGAGGGAACTGTTTACATGTTTTGTTTACGTCTGATGGGACATCTCGACAGGTGCGTGCTTGACTACGGAAGCATAAACAATCAGGTTCATCTGAAACGGCAACGAGCTGAATAAGGTGCCTGAACAGAGAAAGAGTTTTTGAAAATAGCGACATCCTCAGGGTTTTAAAACGCTACAGTATGCACCACCACAGCCCGGTAAATCTAGTGCTAGAAGCATGGACCTGATGAAAATGTCCATAAAGAAAAGGACCACAAGCAGAAAAAGCATTTAAGCCAATCACCGATGCTTACTTTATCGATCCAGTGCAGAGGTAAAAATGGTGCCCTTCAGCTACAGGAACGTTGCTGTCAGTGTCCCCGCTACTACATTGAGGCACAATAAACCTCTGTGTCATCTCAGCACTCGATCAAAACTGGAGTTAGGTAAAGCATATTCAAATCAACCCAAAGAGGCTAAACAAAGATCAGGAAACCATATCGAATAATACACATCTCAGATGAAGACTGATACAAAATGCGAAAGCTTCAACCAACCTCGACCAATTATGGACTACAGAAGTAGTTCTTATGAAAAATCCTGACCCTCTTGACACCACTATACTGGTGGATACTGTACACCGGCACCTATTGCACATGAGCCATATTATACACAGTGCCACTATAGTTGGCGAGATGGGTGTGTTCGATCACAATATGAGCTCTGAAATAAGACGAATGCTAGTATGTACCTGGGACATAGAGTTGATGTATTGATAGGGCGTGACCTTTTTATAATTATCTTGTAAATTATCTTACAGGAAGTAAAATAGGAGGAAGTAATATAAAATAATTATACTAAGTGAATCATATTCAAGTTTATTCTGAAGAAATATATAGTAACAGTGATAAATGGTGTTCTATTTGAGAACAATTGTGACAAATCAACTGTACACATTACCTACAATTCTCCATACAATTAAATAAAACTGTGTCTGTATTTTTTGATGAACCTTGGATGTGTATGCAGTACTTTATTCATGTTTGATAGTTTTGGCCTGAAGCATTTGAAGGACACCACTTACTAATGTCCTTTCCCCCTAAATAACCTGCTCCCTCCAATTGTGCCTCGCTGATGTTGTTAATTATCTTCTTCTTTTTCACTCCGTCCGTTCCCACTCCCACTCCCGCCGTAAAAATGCAACAGGACAAAGCGGCTCAGAGGAAATGGATTGTTATCCTCGCCTCGAAGTCCAAAGAAATCTCCATGACCGTCAGATTTCCTCATGGTGTTTCCGTTTGTCTGTGTGTTTGTTCTCTGACATTGTCTGATATAAACACCAGTGGCAGCTCACTTTCTCCCCTCCTCCCAGCCATTGTAGGGCAGATGTAGCACCAGTCTAAATATAACATGAATTTAAACAGACCATTGATATTCTAACCGGAGTCTACACCGGCTTTTTTTCATAGAAATGCTGCTGGACTTTCTTTCTTTTTTTCATACTGCATTATTAACAACTCTGGACTATCAGTACCATCTCTTGACTGTCTGGAACAATGCCCTTTCATGTTAGGATTATGCGTGTCTTAAGCAATTTCCCTTTTGTTGGGATGTGCAGGGGCTAAGTTGGTACCAGGCAATGGCCTGGATACACAAGCTGAGGACTTTGAACTGCCTGGGGTTTGGTGAGTGGTTCAAAGAGATAAAGGGAAACGTAGGGGAAATGAATATCTGGAGATGGACATAAAAAAGGAAGAAGAAAGACTGACGTGACAAAAGCAGGGAGGCGGAGAAGGACAGAAAGTAGCATAAGTAGAAAGCAGAAGAACAGGGGAAAGACATTACAAAGGGAGAAAAGTGCGAGAAAGAATCCTGCAACGAGACAACCTACTTCTTTGGCCGGTAGTCGGGGATGCTCCTGTCGAGGGAGATGCGGTCGCTGAGGTGAGCATTGTAGCCGTACTCCTCGTACTTCCCCTCATCGATGCGGCTCTCCTCTCCCAGCGTGGCAGCTGCTCCTCCTTGGCCCAAGCCCCCAGGGCCCTCCACCAGACCCATAGGCTTAGCCAGGCCTGTGGGAGCACACACACACACAGACAAGGAGGAGGAGGGTGAGGGGAGTGCCCATGCAGAGTGGACAGATGATTGGCATTCATAGGATGTGGAGGGCATCGCCTGTGGTAGCTCTTCAGTTCTGTGTGAGGCTTCTGGCGGCCATCATTACAGCGTCTGTCCCTGCATGGAGCCTGCCAACACCCAACTGGACATGGTTGATGTGCAGGAGTGTCAGAGCCCTGCAGAGGCCTCACAGGAGCACAGATACGGAACCAGAAAGGGGTTTACAGCATATAAGACCCCATTTTCTTACTGCACTTCTATAAGGGCCAATTATGACTTGGTTGAATGTAGGAATCAAAGACTTTGCAGTTACATTATTGTCCTGATTGTAGGTGAACTTTGCTGTATGCACATGTGCAATTATCATAGTCAAGGAAGACTTAAAATATTCCTTGGTCACTTAGGTCATTCCGCAGGTTTTAATTTCTTTCTTCTGCCACGGATAAAAATACTTCAAACAATCAATTTCCACACTAAGACTTTTCTTTGCACCCCTGTTTAAACACCTTCAATTAATTGAACATGTATTATTTTCTAACTCCCAAATTGTTTATTTCAGTGATGTTACATTAAGGGCTTAAGTTAGATTGAGCTTGGGGTAATAACAACAAAAGTATTTGCTCCTGCAAACAGTAGTCCACCTGGAGCGTGGATCCTCACAGTGGTTAAGCACAACAGCCGACTTTAAATAGAGTGACAGGACAGTTACATGCCACCGATGCCAATTAAAAAAACCTCCATAGATAAACCTATGCAAATTGCTAAATAATATTTCCTGATTTAGAAAGCTAGGCAGTTTGCTGATGTTACCTGATGTTGCTTGTTGATTTGAAATTAAACTTGTTACTGAAAAGACAAGGTTTAATTCAAGCAGCTGTCTGTCTTCGGACATTAGAGTACAAACGTCTGCAATGATGTAGCTTGGTCTTTTGAATAATTTTTACCCCCTTTTGGGGTTTCTGCTCTTACCTGCAGACCATCACCAAAGTAATCCTAGTGACAGTGGAAAAAAGTGTGTGAAACGAGATTACCGAACTTCTCATATAAATGAAAAACTCTTTCACGTTTTCCCCTTCAAACACACTGATTTCAGGTATCGACACAGTTCTATTCAACACAACATCAAAGGCTGCAGCCCTCCTGACTTGAATCATATCAGGCCCTTCTCTCTTTATGTTCTAACCAGTGTACCGAGAGCACCAAGCCTCTCACTTGGCTCTTAGGTATCCTTGTCGTCAGCGGTGAGTTTCATATCATAACTTGTCTAGTTTAAACTAGGTTTTGGGGATGTCTGCACATTGACACTGGGGGAAGTTTATTTTCTATTCTGGTCCTACTGTCAGTGTGGCCTTCACAGACAAATCATGCTGCCTCTACTCCCAATATCAACAGATGGACCCACAGACAGCCAGTAAACAGTGCATACCAATGAGGGGCTCGCATCTCACATTCTCCCTCCAGGCATGGCGGAGTAATCACCATACTTGGATGCCTAAAAACTCAGAGGCTCTACTGGGGCTTTGTAATTTGAACTTGAATGCTCACAAACTGTCACCTCCCTTGAGAGGGGTTTGGTGCCACTTCATTCAAATGCAGTGGCATTACATCAAACCTGGGTGGGGTTTCACCTCACGGTCCGACTACGTCTGGGTCCTAAAAGCCCCAGCAATCTCAAGAGCGGGAGAGAAGAAAATTTAGAGTGCCTTTCCCATCTCGGCATGAGTTTCGGGAGCTGCAATATCCCAGCCAGTTTTGTATTCCTGCAGCCTTGTTATTTTGCTCCCCTGTTCCGTCTACTTTAAGAAAATTCCATTACAGAGGGCACCAATGCACTCACAGCGGAAGCTGAAAGCCCATTCTGTCGGTGGGTCTATCAAACTCACTGGAAGTGCAAAGCTATGTGCCACAGTACCAGTTTAAAAGCCTGGCATGACCCAGCAAACAGAACCAGCTCAGAGAATAGGAGGTGTCTTCATTTCCATTGGGGGTTTTCAGACAACTATTGTTGCATAGTAGCTGAAATGAAATGAAATTCTGCTTAGATAATGCCTGGGAGTATCATTTGTAGTCCATACAAGGCTTTGTTTACTTCTGATTCATCCTGTCCAATTATAGTTCCTTTTCTTTTTGTGGCTGAGGAGGACCTTTGCTTGGAGCAAAGCAGAAAGCCCTACAATGCAACAACTTAATAATTCAAATTGCAAAGAAAGTAAGTATCCCTTCATATTTTGTTGTTCTTTCTTTGATAATAATAGCCTATTCTTCCTTTCCCTTTTCACAATGATTGCAATATCTCAACTGGCTTTTTGTGTCAGGTTCATTCAAAAATGCAATACCTTCACAATAATCCATGAGTAAACTACCTTTGGCCATCATAACGCTGAGAGATTATTAGACCACCATCAAAACATGTTTTGTTTAACCCTCCTATCAGTACTCTGACTGAGGCACTGGCATAGAGCTGGAGTTGGTCCATTTTTCATTCGGTCACCACCGCCATAGAGAACTTGTTCTTAGTTTGACTTATGTGTTTAAATGACGATATATACTTATATTTATATATATATATATATATATATATATATATATATCAATGGCAAACAATACCATGTAAGGAAAATCTTATGTAAACAAACTTTGTAGTTTTCTTACAAAAAAAGGGAACCATTGTATGGTGTAGGGAATGTGCAGGGCTCCAGACAACAATATTTTACTGTCATATGCAGTGTCGATTACAAAAGAAACCTATTGTCGCGAACCCTGGGCTTATGGCTAAAGACTTATGATCCAGCTTCCCACTGTAGTATTGGTCTTGTGAATGTCAGTGCACCTTACTGGCCCATCATGTTAGCAAATAGGCTTTTTGAAGCAATAGCTCTGACCTGAAAGCAATGAAATTAAACCGTCAACAGCTCGGACGTGATGTGCTTGAATTATCTGACATTTTTAACAAACTGCATGATATTATTCTCCATGGAGAAAGGGAAAAGACGGCAAGCCTCTGCATCATCACAAGGCTTCAACTCAATATACCCAGTCTGAGATTCACTGTAAACGTATCATTAGAAAAGCATCTTAATTATCCTTCTGCGAGACAGCTACAGATTTAACATCTGCTTCTTTCTATGTGCCATGCCTTTTCCAATGGGACTAGCATAGCATGCTCCCTTGGATGAGGATGATGTACAGTGTGCAGCCACACCTGTATAGCTAGATCTCTGGATATCAGATTTGTGAGCAAGAAAGGCAGATGGAAATCAAACATCAATCTGGATTTTTCTCATGTTCATGCAAACATCTTCCCCTGACCTTCATTTGTTCAAGCCCCCATAGCATGATGCATTAGAGCATAACAGCCATAAATTATGGAGCAAAAGTGTCTGATCTGGCCTTTATGAAGCAAGCGTATCCAACTCAAAGACACCACAACTTTTTATGGAATGATTGAAAGGCTGAGTGAATTTATGCTTGTCAAAAAGTATTATTTAACTCTCTAAATATTGATGCCATGGAAGTGATCTGTTGTCCAAGAATAGAGCACATTCCTCTAGGTAACCTTAAGAAGGACTCCGCAAGCCAAAATGTGGGAAAGTTAGAAACCAATGAGAACAGGGAAGGTACTGCTTCCACCACTGTTTTGTGGTTTGTTGATCATAAAAGCTGCAGACAGGCAAACAGGTTTTTAGAAGAAAAAAAACTGTTGATTTGGAAGTCTGTTGTATCATCTAGGGACGCAGTTAGTTCTCTTCAGGAAGCAGGAAGTAAACTAGATTTAATGACAGTGTGACACAAGTGAGTTTAAAATAAATAGAATAAAACAGTATACATAAATATACTTTCTGTACATACTCGTTATAAATTGTATAGGAAGATAATGTAAATAGGAAGAGAAAAACGGTAAATAAAGGGTCAAAGATTTTTTCCTTTTAAATAAATTGTGTAATTACTAGAATCGTGAGAGCCATATAAAATCACCAACTACTATCGGTGTACAATTACAAGCAGTGACTGAATGCAGATCTCCAGATGAACCAGTGAATACATTATACAGATTGTAGAAGGCTGAGTCGAATTGATTTTCATCTGTTATCACCACAGCTTTGTCGACTATCGCTCATCCACATATTATCATTTAGGGGAAAAATATTTTATTCCATTGGGCTCCATCCATTTCCCACTCCAATCTGTGATGGTGTCTATTACCACCACACTGCACAGCATCAGTTTGAAGAACAGCATTGAGGTATATGTCGCAGTATCAAGCAGGCATTGCAGGGAGAAAGAGGAAAAAATGACATTTATAAATCCATGTCCATAATTTACTCCCCCAGGCTTAGCATATAAACATAATTTTGTAGTTATAATTATGCATTAAATATTGGAGCCCTATATAGTGGAGCAGCAGGACCTCTGAGGTTGCTGTCTTATCATCACCTCAGTGCTCTCACAACAGGAGAGATTCAAACGCTGATGGAGCACACTCACAATCCGATATCCTTTTGAAATAATGTCGATTTCAAAGTAAAGAGCAAGGAAGAAAGGGTAGCAAGACAATTGGCCAACTAGGAGTTTAAAGGTTGAGGTTAAATAAGGTTAGATTAGATAATTAAAACTAAAGGCCACTGGGTAACTGGGTTACAGGTTTTCATCAAGAATGTCTCTCTTCATTGCTGCATTCATCTTTTGTTCTATCTCTCAGGTCCTGCTGCTTAAACACATCCCAATAGCATGAAGCTGCCACCACGATACTTCACTGTGGAAGTTATTAGTCTGGTGATGAGCGGTGCCTGGTTTCTTACAAACGTGACGCCTGGCATTCACGCCAAAGATGTAGCCCCTTCAGATCTTGTTTCCATTACAATGAACGTCACATGGCAGCAGTTTTTGGTTACTTTTTGTACTTTTGAGAAAACCTTTTTTTGCTTGAGACTCATTTGTGAATACAAGGAAATAGAAGAAAATAACTAGGAAAAGTATATTGTTATATTTTTCACAACCTCGGAATTTAATTCAGGTCTGAAGGGGTTAAATCTTTATCTCACCCCAACCAGAGAGTTTTAAACTCCAGACAGGCTGCCATGTGCCTTTAACTAAAGAGTGGCATCTTTCATGCCACTTTACTATACAGGCCTGATTTGTGGATTGCTGCAAAGATTGTTGTCCTTCTGGAAGGTTCTTCTCTCACAGGAGACAAACGCTGGAGCTCCGACAGAGAGACCCTTTGGTTCATAGTCAACTCCCTGAATAAGGAAGGGTTCTAGTGCTTCCAAACGTATTCCATTTACGAGTGATGGAGGCCACTGTACTCATTCAGACTTTCAAAGCAGCTGAAATGTCTCTGTACCCTTCCCCAGAATGGTGCCTCGAGACAAGCCTGTCTCTAAGTTAAAGTCAAAGTGTTTTCATTTGTCACAGTGCAACAGAAGGTCATTCTGAACAAAGAAATTCTTATGACAAGGCAGGCAGCAACTACGTAGACGCAGAGCAAAAAATATCTACAAAAATTTTAAAAAATAACAAAAAAATACATAATATGTAGAGAAGGGGGAATATGGACAGAGAAAAGTGGAGTATTAAAAATGTAAATATATAAAGGGCAATAGTGCTGACGAATACGTGCACAATGTCATGTGATCAATGTGATCCCTGAGGTTAATGTTAATGGTTGAGAAGCCTGATATGCTTCTTGTCTTGACACACTTTCCTTTTTGGTAGAAAGTCACATGAGCTTCCTTCAATGTGTTGTAAGAGTAGTCTCACAGTCGTTAATGTCCTTTAAAAGTAATTGGAATTTGCTCTGCATGCTATTGATAGACAATAAATAACAAACAAAATGGGCTATTAGTTCATGTCGCTGCAGGGCCTGGACATATTTATTGGCACACAGGTCTTCCCTCTATTGTAATAATTCCCAATTTTTGTCCAGAGAAAGAAAATGTGTGGTCTGTTCATAATTTAGAAGGGGGTATAATGGTAAAATTCTATGTGGATTGACTGCTACAGTGTTTTTCGACTCAAGAAGACAGCAATAGTGGAAGATAGATTCAACTCTGACTGATGATGGCCCAGACTCCTGACCTCCTGATGCAAAGCATGACAAAAAGACAGAGAGACACATCTTTTATGTGCAAACGGATTTGGTACTCCAGCATAGTTATATGATCAGATAGACAGTACAAAGTAATGTTGTTTGAGGACTTGAGGAGTCGTCCGACCATACTTGACCATTGGATATGAAGCAAAAAAAACATAGCATTAAGCTGGCTAACAAATCCCTTAGCTAAAACTATCCCTTAGCATGGCAGAGATGTCAAGCAAATTACCACTCCAAGTTCCTTCATGACGGTCCTCCAACTGTGGGACGTGAACTTGGGACCACAATCAGAGACAATGACGTCTGGAATCCCATTATGCCGGAATGTGTGAGTGAAGAGAGCAATAGACACAAAGCAACTTTGGCAAAGGATCGAGCCAGCTGGACTCTGAGAATCTGTTCCCGATTATCACAAGCAGTAGCATCAGCTTCCCAGGTGATGCTTGGTGTGGAGATTTAGACTGAGCACAGACAGCGTGAACAAGAACTCACAGATACAGTCACATCCCTTCTCAATCCTGGCCACCAAAACTTCTATACAGGAGCCTGAGGGGTACGAGTGACTGCTGGATGGGTCCTACCAGGTCCTACCACTGAGAAAACTTGTCATTGATCCTAGTTAGGCCATCCACATTAATCCTCAAACCTGGACGAAGAGAGAGATGAACAAAAGCCACATGACTTGACGGGGGTTGAGATGCGACAATCCATCTACAGAGTCTAATAACCCTGCTGAGATGAGGGGAGAGTTGAGGGACAAATTAATCCAAAGGAGAACTACTCCTGGATGTATCCCTCTATCGCTTCGGTCTTGATCAATGACAGAGGATAAATTTGGCTACAGGGAGGAGCAACACTGTGCAACCGATCTATCTAGATGGGTCCAAGCACTAATGAGATGAAAGATGTGTGGTCCTCTTCATGGTGAAAATGTCTACTAAGTCCCGATAGACCAGGATGCCCGATCAAGATGACACTGACGATTCTCCACCTAGGAGGATCCACACAACAGGAAAAGGCCAGCCTTCTGGCAACACATTCCCCGACCGGTTATCTCTATGGTGGAGATGTTGAGTTCACAAAGCTGTACCCATGGCAAACCATGTATTACTTTGTAACAACAGACTCGACGAGCAAAAGGGTTCATGGCCTGCCAACTCTGTCCATACCTGGTGAAAAGGGTGGCTTCATTCCCCCACAGTACAGAACTCCAAAGCAAACTTTGCCCTGGTGCGTTGTGCTTTTTCGAGTCTTAAAATTTTCTCACCACCTTCCCAGAAATGGTTGGGTTTGAGATAGTTTGCTAGGAACACCCACTGAGGTTGACATGGTTCAACAATCTCATGATAATTTTTGTTGAGCAAAAAAAAAAAAGGAATGAGGTCTGGGAGAGATGTTCGCTTTGTTCGAAATTACCTACCATGCATACCTAACATACCACATTTGACAGAAAATGAGTATGCAGTATGTAAATGATACATGGCATGTGAAATTTGAGAATGGAAAAAGTTCCCAGATGACATACACACACACATACACATATAAAATTTGCGAAATATATGGGGACCCAGGTTACCAGAAGATACTTCACACCCCAAAATGCAATTCAGCAATGTCCTCATAGCTTTGACACCATTACAAAAATCCATGGTTTGTTCACATTTTGCAGCATGTGAGTATATAATCGATTAATACAGAAGTAATCAAATATTTGTTTTAATTGTAGTGTTAAAGTGTAGTGTGTTTGTATAGTATGTACTCATTGTGTAATTTACTACTTCTCCGGGTCAAATAGTGGATGGGTGGATGGATAAAACAATCTCCAGGCATATCCAAAACAACTTAAATAATAAAGTGATAAACATAAACGACAGCCGTAGACTTCATAGAATAAAAGACATGACCCAACTGACCCAGGTTGCTATAACTAATAACCAAGTGAATCTGATATTTGGTGAGGAAGCATGAGTGACACTTCCATACATTACTCAGATCAATGGCAAGTTATACAAAAAAAAACATTTTATTTCAACTTAGATATCAGACAGCCATTCTACTGTATTAGTGAATGTTGCATCTTATTGAGATAAATCAAGATGATCATCTAGCATTAAATACGTGTGTGCTATTGATAAAAAAGATGACCAGAAGCATTTTCGAAGTGCAGTGAATGGTTTATCTTCAATAACTTGTTGCCGAAAATGTGCAGGTATGTGTGACAGGTATGAGTGACAGTGACATTCAAAAGATGACACGGACAAGTCATCGTAGGACTGAAAAAAACACAATAAAATAGTTATCTTAGTCTATTTTCAATGGTTAGCAGTACACTCTTACCGTTTAGCTGGTTATAGACCACATCTTCAAGCCGCTCAAGCCTCTGAAGTATAGACTGTCTGTCCATCAAGTTAGAAACTTTACCATTCCTTGCCCGAAGACGCTGGTCAGATAGGCGCCCAATTTGTATAAGTTCTTCCGACCTATCCTGAATTCTGCAATAGACTGAGAATAAAATGATTCCCACAAAAACTAAAATGTTAACAGTTAGCAAAGTTTTTATTTTGCGTGCCACGGCCATGAAAGAGTCAAGTCAGGCTGACGCAGTCAAGCCAAACAATGGTCCTTTCGGAGTTGCCTTTTGCATGACCTGTCTAAAGATACACTCAACGAAAAAAAACGGTATGCCAAGTCAACGGAAACCTGAAAAGGAGCTGTCTTTTCAGGACCACGAGCGGCACAGCAGGCAGATGCAGGGCACGGTTGATATCAAAGCATCACATTCCAGAGAACAGAAAGGAAGTTCAAGGTTGACACGGATTCTGAACGACACCACGCACCGTTTTACCAAAGACAGAAAGCAAACTGTGTGGTTTAAGCTACGCACTGTGATTGGTGGTACACACGGCTATCTTTTCTCCCGCTCTAGAGATAAATAACATAGGTCCCTCTTGGTTACGGGCGAATCTTGGCAGTTGCAAACATTTTCTACTGCAATGTGTTGGGTCGCCAAATTCTAATTCCAGTTTCGCTCGTCCATCCTCAAAAGCCTATTGCAAAGACTGCATACTATCGCACTACAACCTTTTAAAAAATGACATTCTTTATTCCTGCTTTGACATTTCCCTTCTTAAAGGCGTTGTGGTCATATCGTCCTGTTCTTGAAATAGACTCGAGAATGTCCAGAAAATATAATCATGCTCCAATTTGCGTCGAGGTTAAATTATCAATCCATGGTTGGTTGCAATGAATTATATATGATGTCAAAGACCGAACTTTGCCTTTTTGTCTTTGAAAATTTGGTCAAACGTCTCCGGTGTTCACGCTCTCTGCAAGGTGAGCGAGACAATCCCTCTATGTTGCCAGCTCTTGCACGCTTACATCCTACCCTCTTTGAAGCAATCACATAGGAGGAGCGCAGAGAAACGTTGTGACGTGTACAGGCTGCATTATGAATATTCACTACTAATAACAGAACACAAATACAGTAATCGAGGTTACCTGCGCTACAGCCATACCATAATGACAGTTTCAGTATTGCATTTATTTGATACTAGAATTTGATCGAAGGGCCGTACTAGTTTTAATCAAATTCCCTTGTTTGAGCTTAGAACAACATCTGCATTACACACTTGTATCTTCCTTGGAGTGACAAAGCTGACCTATGACTGATGTTGACTGACTGTTTACATAAAAGTGTTTCACTCCCCTGAAAAATACAATTACGGAATTTCTATGGATTGTTATTCTTATACTTTTTCATACATGTTAAATGTTAAAATATAAATGTTTTGAACATGCAAAAGCCATAGATATAATTAACATATAAACTATACTACAATTAAATAATAACCCCTATTGCTTTAATGTAAACACACTTGTATACCTTAATATCTCCTCAGCATGTTCTAAATTAATTCAATTTAAAATTAATATAGGCCTCCGTTAAAATTAATTGAACCCTGATATGCATATATATAAAGTATTTGTACCTCGCACATAAAGACAGACACACTCGCACACACACACACAAACGCACACACTCCGTTGATCATACAAAGGTGTCCTTGGTTATATATGTAAATATATATTTTAAATTTGTTCAGCCCTCCACTCACAGGCTGTGGTCCTACTATGTGCATAAAATCATGGCTTTCTGGTCTGCCCTTGGTGCCCTCCCCTCTATGTGATTAGAGAAACCCAGCCATAGGGCAACCACATCCACTTTGTCAATTCCACTTCTACTTAGAAAGTACAAATTTATACGACTCGATTTGCTTGACTGTCCAATACAATCCGATGTAGGCTATAACTGTAAAACATTTATTGACTGCAGACTTCTTGTTGCGAGAAAGCAAGGCAAAAATGGGGACACGGTTTTGTGAACGTTTCCCACTGCAGAGTAATTGCCTTGATTGAGGTATTTAAAAAACGGCTTCAAGTAAGGTTTTGCAGACAGAAGTCAAAGACAGTTTAAACTTATACTGTATATAGGATATATATAGAATATAGGACTTAAATCCATAAAACATAAAATTCTTTGTTGTTTGATGTTCTTTTACCAAACATGTTCCTATTGTCACTCCTCAGATAAATGTATCATACTGAACCTTTGGAACTCCACCATGCTATAGACTCACATTAGACTTCTATACATCCCTCAGTATTACTATAAATTATTTTTATTTTTTTTCCACCTTCTCCGTTGTAAGTTTATGGCCAAGGATAAAAACATTTAGATATAGACCCTCGCTTATAATTATTCATGACTGGCAAACTAACAAAGTCATTGACCTAGAACCAAATTTGAGTCACATCACAGTCCAAGCATTTATCCTTTTATGCTCAAAGATGCAAAAACATTGGCTCTCCAGTTGCTTTTTATACACAATGTACATGGTGTGTTCCTATTCTTTGTTTGACAAGCAGATTTGAAATAATTAGCCTTATCTGCAGAACATAATTAGGTTTGCTGCTGCATGTGAATTGTATTTCAAAAAGCGCTCATTCGGTTTGTTCAAACAGATGGACTGTGGGGAAATCAGAATTATAGCCACCTCAGCCACTAGCCATCAGCTGGATAGAGCAACCAAGAGCTTAACACACAGTCCCTCCAAGTCAATTCAAGAGTTATCTGTGCTGTACTGTGTATTCAGCACAGCAGATTACTCCACTTAGGCAGACACTAGCTGGCCAAGGTTTTAGCAATACAGTATTAGCTTTGTGAAAATGCCAGCCTCACCTTCCTCACCCACTGCACGTGTCTGCACATAAGCCTCTTAGGTAGTAATCAGTTCAGTGGGACGCTGATAAATAGATAAATAAATAACGAAGATGCATAATTTAAGTGAAATCTCCAAATCAGGTGACTTACATCAACTTCTAAAAGAGCCAGGTCTGGTCGTAGTGGAAGCCACAGAAATCTTTTCAAGAGGGCTGTGCTGTAGTGGGTAATGGCCGAGCACAAACCCATGTGAACAGGATGTCCTACCCATTTGTCTCTCTACTCCAGTGCTTTCAGCTGGCCGTGCGCTGTATTGTTATCCACGGAGGCATCTCTTCACAACCCTGGGTTCACAGGAGGCAGACATGGTCTGCTGGAGCAACTGTGCTCAGACAAGATGCTATTAAGCAAGGACACTCAGAGGCCAGACAAATGATAGGTATCCTCCGGGTGGATTTCAAGTCAAAAGAAAATTGCTGGAGTGAGATGGTTTACAAGAAACACCTGAGTGGTGGATATTTATACAGTGCGTCCAGAAAGCTGAATCTGCTGTACTACTTGGATAAGGAAGCTAAACTATATGGTAGTTCCAATACACTTCAAATACCTGTTTACCACCAACTCAGCGCCAACACCATAGTTCTCCCTGTAGAATGTGTTTGTCCAGAATCTTTCTGTTAAGTCAACTGTTATAGTTTTTGCAGAAACTTGTCTTGACTTAAGTAAAATCGTCCTTAAACATCTTGACTAACTACTTTTCTAATTTACCGGAAGGTTGATAAAGGTCCATGAAATCGGATTTTATCACAGATTAGCCCAATAACAGTCACAGAGATAAGTTGAGAAGCCTTGTTTGTTTCTTAGCTACAGTACCAGTGAGCAGACTTAGCAGGCGGAGTCCATTTAAAAGCAGCTCCTTCCCTCTGATCCTCCGGCAGTCGTTAATGTACTGGTGTCTGAATCGGCTGCCAGAGCTACAGTAAGTTCATACATTATCACTTTGACCCCAGGCTAACAACTGAGACCCGTTTATGTCTGCTGCCACTTGGCTCCGTTCGATCCAGCCCAGTCACTTTTTCTGCAACACTGCTGTTGGGGCTGTTGATTTGCTTAATGTCTGAACTCAATTAGAATATTAATGACCCCATGGTATTCAAATCTGTGCTTTCAAGCTATGGGTGACTTTTGTGTTTTTGCATGGTTGAAAAGCTTTAAGCAAAAGCTACTGATGACACTGGTGGGCAGAATGTTTATTCACCACCAAGAGTCATTAAGACATACTGTGCTCCCTGACCATGGCCGTAACCTTGTCAGTGTCCATGTTGTACACAGCAAACAGAAGTCATCCCACTCTGAAATGTGTTCATGCTCGGTGGCAAAGTTGAGCCTGGACAAATCAGCTCCTCAAATGGGGGGTTGGTTTGAAATCAGACCCTACGCTTGTTTCAAGCATTTTGACTTCACTGTTGACCATAATACAAAACCCCACCCACAAAATAAACAGACTTAAAATCATGGTATTTGTAACGAAGCCAACACAATGCGATTACTAAATGTATAGGAGAGTCTATAAAAGCCAACATACAACTGACTGTCCCATGTATTTATTTGAATGGTCTGGGAAGACCCTGTTCTACCAATGGATACTGTGTAATTTATTGCGAAATAAATATATAATACACGTATATAATATACAATTCTACAGACGGTTGACGGACGGATCGGCGCAGGTAATTAAAAAAAAATCTGAAGAATCCAGCTGAGGGATTGAATCACACCATTAAAAATCTTATCAAAGATATATGGGCTATCTATATTTCCTTGTCATTATTCCGGCTAGATTGTTGATTTAAATCCCTCTGTGCACCATATACATTATCTATACTGTACCAAGACAAGTCATTATACTGCCAGCGTGTTAGTCTTCCATGTATCCATTTCTTATCAGCAACACCAAAGCTCTCCGTACATGTATACATGCATTCACAGATGAATACCGTGCCCTATATGCAGTATAGTTTTACTATTCTTGCCTATTTTATTAATTTGGTGAGATCTTCAATCCAAAAGTAATGTTACTATGATGCTACTTTTAACAAGCCTTAAGTGAACAAATAACAATGCAAACAACGATGTAAAGTATTTATCAAATGTATTCTTTAAAGAAAGTGAAATACCCACACTCATCCATACGAATACTAATAAAGATTACATACCGCAGGATTCATAATATATACTTGTAATAACAACAATAATGCAGATGTGAAGGTGTGTGTGTTTACCGACTCTGGCATTGTGTTTCCCAGTAACAGAGGGTGTAAGTTCAATCCATCTGCATATGCGGATATAGCCTAACATTAAGGACTGACAGGCACACACACTCACACACTCTCTCTCTCTCTCTCTCTCTCTCTCTCTCTCTTTCACACACACACACATACACACACACACACACACACACACACACACACACACACACACACACACACAAACAAGGGCATGTCTAAAGAGGCGGCTATGCATAGGCCCACAGCACTTTCAATTTGATAGTGCCCTATGCCATTGGATCAGAGAGTTTGAGATGCAGAGTCACACTACCACTTTTTAACACTGTGTTATGGCACAGAGCACTGCACGAGCCTGAACATTGTGACCAATATTTTCTGAGCCAATTCTCAACGCTGGTAGACTTTTCTGATTTCACATGCCACACCCTTCTTAGACTTCTGTGGAGTTTATGTGTTCTTTCTGTGTTTGCGTGGGTTTTCTCCGGGCACTCCGGTTTTCCCCCACAGTCCAAAAACATGCAGGTTAATTGGAGACTCCAAATTGGCTGTGAGTGTGAGTCTGTCCCTATGTGTTGTCCCTATGATAGACCGGGGACCTCCAGGGTGTGCCCTGCCTCGCTCCCTGTATCACCTGGAACAGGCTCCAGACCCCCGCAACCTTGCAAAGGAAAAGCGGCATAGCCAATGGATGGATGGATGGATGGATGGATGCCAATAATAGTAAAAAAAGAGATTAAATGGTCATCCACAAAAACAGATGAGCAGACCATGAGCAGCTCCAGCTAAAATCATGATGTAATTTCTGTACCAAACCAGATCCCAAAACAATTGTAAACTAACATCAAATTGACTGTAATTTGCATTGTGGTCAGGTTACGATATTTCCAGTGTTCATATGGAAAATTTTAAATGCCGTCTGGAACAATGTTTGCACCTAAGATAATAACAATAAACAATTTTATGTCAATACATTTTGAAATACTAATTTCATCAGAGAAAACATATTACATTACATAAAAGTAACGGTCAAAATCAATTTAGTTCTAATTAAAGTTTATATTTTTATATTTATATTCCAGTGGTACAACCCACAAAACAATGTTTGAATTATATACATTGCTCAGTGTAGCTTCTGTTTTCTTCCTAAGAGTAAGAAGTCCATTGAAAGTTAATTCCCATGGCTTTGATTAATGGATGCCAACGGATGGACTCCTTTAATCTGGATTTTCAAAGGAATCCACACACAGGTAATTATTTTGAAAGCACTCCGAGAGTAAATGTCTTTCCCCCACCTTTTCTTTCACTGCCAAGCCTAATTGTTTTGGTTTTTCCAGGGTGTTTTAACGATGCAACCTTAAAGTGTGAAATCTATTTGGAATTGCAGTTACACGTGCTGGCAAAATCTTCTTGTCCAGCACAGGAATGCATAACAAAATCGACATCTGAACAAAATGTTTTTTATATTATTGAATTTTTTGTACCTTAATCTTTTGTATATGTTCTATAATGACATGATATTTGTAAACCCATGCTGGTGTAACAGGGATTTTTGTTCAACTTTTGTTGACTGGTGTGTCTACACCAAAGTTTGTAGGATGAAACAGCAGAAATGTATGACCAGGTGTGCTGGCTTGTATTGTGTGCTCCACAACATCGAGGGAATTTTTGCTTGACATGCCAGTGACCTGTAACAAAGAGCACACTTTAAAAGCACACTACTAAATAATGTAAGCTTTCAACTTTCCTTTGTCAGCTGCACTAGAGAGCTGCGTGTGGTTTAAAAGACATTCACCCTGGAAAATAATCTCTTCTTCTCAAAATCAGGCTGCTTTGCAATTTCTTACCAACGTCAATGCAGTGTGGTGGGTTTACAAAAGTATTCACTCAGAAAACACATACCATCAAAATACCCTGTTCCTAACTGACAGCATTGTGACTAGCCAGCGAGCAGGTGACCACATAATCAAAAGGATAGACGAAAAGCTACTTTTTAATGAATGCAATCCCCCGCTTTCACAATGGTCATGCATTTCTAGGCAGTACAGCTAGAATATTTGATACCCAATGCTAAGAGGATCTTCCCTTGTAAAGAAGAGAACAATCATTTCCTCTTGTATGTCCTGATTGTTCTAGAGCAACATAGATCTGTCTGACTGTACTCTGACTTTAGCCACTGGGCACTGTCAAGATGTCCCCGAGGTAGCAATTGAAATGGCAGGTGAATGCACTCTCACACTGATTGATAAAAGCTCATTATCTGCAGCCGTCACAATGAATCCAATTCATGAGCTCTCCAGCTTGCGTATCAACCATCCCTGCTCATCCCGTCCAATTGAATTTGCCCAGACCCTTTTTATGATAGGCTACCTTGATGCCGTTCTCTCTTTTAAGCAGATTAAGCCAACGTTGCCATGAAACCGCTTAGGGCTCGTCGCCTGGGCCAACATTGATTCAGTGATTATTTTAAGTGAATAAAAAAATATCCAAGAAACATTTGAGTAGAAGTATTAACATGATTAAACCGCTTGGTTTGAACTGAAAGGTTAAAATAGCTGCAGCACAATTGAATCTGGCAGTTTCCAGGTACAGTGGCTGTACACAATTATAGTGGAAAAACACCACCGATCAATTGGCACCATTGGCTAAAGTCCAGTAAATCTTTCATTCTAATTGATGCCAACTATACCAATCTACATTTACAAAATTGGAGTGCACTTCACATCGAATGTGACCAGTCAAATGTAATCCTCATTTTATGTTCCATGCATCTCGCCCTGTACCTTATTACTCACCTCTCTGTCCCCATTTGAGACATTCTTTGGTTACTCCCAGGATAATGACCACAATTTCCCCTGAGTGTACTATCTGTAAATGTAACAGCAAACAATTGAAATATAAAATTGTGTAAAAAATGTATCTGGCAAAATATGCAAATATAAAGTATTTAGGTAATAGATCCTCTATGTCCTTGGCACCTACTAGCTATCACTTATGAATGTACTGTCTACTTAGAATAGACTGTGATTTAAGTCTCTTGTAGATAGATGAATATTGATCTGTGGCAGCCCTGGCGTGCACATTGTATCTAAGCCGAGCAAGCGAGGCCTAGGAAGAGCTCGTCCTTGAACGCACCACTGTCCACAACCATGCTGGAGGACAATCCAGAAAGTGTGTGTATTTGGCTATCACATTTGCCGCTCCCGCTATGACACAGTTGTTCCGGGAAAACAAATGTGAGGGGGCTGTCTGCCCGTCTGCCAAGAGGTTTGTCAAGCCAAGTCCAGGATCTATTTACACTCAGTGGTGCCGACATATCGTGGACATAAAAAAATAAGCCAAAAGGAGGCAAATTTCACTTACCAAAAATTACACCATAGCAATAGCACGTTCAGTAGCATCATGTGAATGAGCACGACAGGACAATCTAGCTTCCATCATTAATAAATTCTAATGAGCGCAAGAGCACTCAAACAGTTTGTAATTATATAATCAGTTGAGAAATTTGAACACAATACATAATTACTTAGCATTAAGCAACCAATTAAAAGTATAAAATCAACAACCATAATAATTCAAAATTCTTTTTCACACATACACTGTGCAATTACCAAACCTTGCAATATCCACAATGCTCTCTGTTGTGACATTTGAATACATTCATTATTCCCAATGAATGGAGTAAAAAACAAACAGGTTTTCTGAAAAAATTGCCAGCATTTGAATTGCTGGCTTGAGGCTCTATCTTTTGCTACTTTCCTTTTCTCATCTTTGCTTGTTAAATGCTTTTCTCCCAACCAAATAGACACTGGGAGAATCGGAATGAACTGCATAATGAAACACAGCTCAGGATTCCCTGATAGCTGTGGAACAAATGCCCCTGCTGGTCTTGCTAATGAGTTTAACTTGAGTGCTCCACCATTTCCCCCTCCATCCACATATCAATTTCATGCAAATGGGAATTCACAGGGGAGGCAGGGTGAAAAAGAACATGTTCTCTGATATTTAAATGCGACCATCGTCACATGAAAACATAGTTTGTTGTGACTATCATGTTTGTCCCTGCGTTTCCCTAGCTTGTTGTCCTTCCCCAATCCCAGGTTTCTGAGGTCCACAAACACTCTTTGGTTGCTGTGTCCGCTTTTCTTGGGAGTGTTCTCTGTTTTCCTCAACATTACCAGCAATCCCGAGATTCAGACAAGGCCTGGCCAGCCCAGGAATCAGTAAGCAATTTACACCTCTTAAAGGGATAATCTGTGCAATTCCAATCAATGGTGGATTTTTATTTTATCTCGTTACGCCTTTAGTTAAACCCTCAGTAGGCCTGAGTGGATTCCAAGCAGCAGGCCTCAGCTCTGGAGGGGAAGATCAATATACCGCGAAAGCCATCGGATTTCTCTGAAGCCCCCCTGCTCTGTTGTCCTCTTTTGATTGGTGGGTTTTACCGCTGGAATGGGGGAAGGGCTGCTCAGTAAGGGCCTACGCCTCAGAGTGACACCATTTTACAGAGAAAGGCTGAGAGATGGGCTCAATCCCATGGGCGCATATTCAGCGAGGCGCCCCAACTCAGCACACCATGTCGTAAGGGTTGGAGAAATGGATTCCCCCTCCATGGCGGTTCATCCAGAGGGAAATAAAATTTGTGCTGTAAATGGCCACGGAGGGGTTTACAACACACACATAAACTGCCACCATGCTTCCCTCTGGGGCGAAAGCAGCCTGCCCTCCGAGGCTGTTTGCACGGGGATGATGCGCTTGGGATAGTGAGTGGGGTTATTAGAGCATTAGCGCGATAAGCTGCTGGTGGCTGAGTGGATGTGAAGGGGACGTGTTTCTGACCAGCAGGGTTTTGCTGGATTCTCTCTTTCCATTTCTATTTGTTGGGTTTCCCCACATACCATCTCTCTCACCCTCTCCTCATCTGCCATTCTGTCTCACCCTTGTCCCCACCCTTTCTTTCGCCATCCCGCCCCCCCCCCCCCCCCATCCTTTCCCTCTCGTTCCCCTACCAGCGTGCAGCCTCAAAGGGGCCGAGAGGTAGCTCCTCACCAACCTAGCATAACTCACAGCCAGTTTATGGAGCTATTACAACTGACTACTACCACCCCTTTTACGGCGTTAATTTACAGGCCCGTAAACCCCTCATCGCCTAAAGAATAGCTCTTACAAGGCAAGGTACCTGCACTTACCTTTCTCCCACAGGCAATCTAGCTTTGCAGGGTCATCATGTCTGTACAATAAGATTTGTTTTAGTTACACAACCTCCCCTTCTCCTTGGTGTAATTTATGCTGCTTCACCGTTCAAAAAAGAAGCAGTATAGTTCTCGCAGCAGCAGTGACAAACATGTTCATCAAACACAGAGGTACTGAAAGACAGAAAAACAAATGCCAAGCTTATTGTTGCTCTTTGCTGTCATTAGGTACGCAGCACATCTTCACAATATTTCTGAAGTTGAATGATGTGGTCGGCCTGTGAAGTCAGATTCAGCTAACTGAATATTATTCTTCATCAGTGGTCTGCAATCAAATGGTTTTACTCAGCTTTTAAACATGTTGGTATTTACCATCACACAATAATATGCCCACTATAACACAACTTTCCATGCTGGAAGCTGGGCAGATTGAGTAGAATGTGCTGGCTGGTAAGACTCCAATTACCTCTTTGCTAACCCCATCTATGCTGCCTCTGCACACCTGTTTTGTCTTTGATTTTTATACACTCTCTTATCCTTATCTTTTTTTTATTTCACGTGCACACTCATTTCTGTGTGCGTGCACACACACACACAGCGACACACACACACACATACACACTCATTCTCTGTATAAAGCACACACAATGACTCACCCTTTCTCTTTTCAGTTGGGTGGAGAGAGAAAGAGAGTGGTGTTCCAGTGTGGCTCTGGACTTTAACATAGAAAGGAAGGGTGAGGGGAGCCGTTGGAACAGACAGCAGACCTTGCTGTCTGCTCTGCTGCACTGGCCCCTCCACCAGGCAGCTCCAGAAGGCTCCACACCGGGTTCCTCTGTCAGCGACAAGCCCCTCCATAACCACACAGCCTGCCTGTCTGAGGTCCCACTTCTCCCTGCCTCGCCCTACGGTTGCGCTATGATAGAGTACAGAGGAGAAGATCCCCATAACGTTCATCATCCATATCAGTTTGCTTCCATTGTCTCTGGGTGTCACTTTAGGATATTTGTTTCCATTGTCGGGATGGCATCATTTCCCATTCCTGTCGTAAGCCGTTATCATTCATAGGGGAGAAGCAGATAGCAGGCAGGAGTGAACTAACTTGTAGTAAATCACAGAGGTAATCATAGAAAGTGCTGAAACGGGACAATTCAGGCATATCCAATCAATAGAAACTACTACGCATTCTTTTTACACCGAATGTTGCTTTAGGGGGGGAAAGGAGTGAATATCTATCATAGCACAGCATAGATGAATAGGTCACTCTCATGGGTTCTTGTTGTGGTGTTCTGTATATTGAAGTATATTTAACGTGTTTGTGTAACTGTAAATGCAGGCATGTTGGTATTTACTCTGGTATCTTTTCAGTATGCAGGCAGTTGACATATGCATCATTATCAGAAGCATTAAAGGGGCTATGTCTGAATATTTAAAGTATGTTGCTATTTGTTGCTGCCTTCTCTTCAGAATTCTTTATTTTTCTCTCCTTTTTGTGATTTTTCTCACTAAGTCTCCCCCCTGGTGTGAGGTCCAATCCAGTGATAATGGACATACTTTTCATTCAGTCCTCCATGTGTCATCTTTGTGCTTGAACCTGGTCACTGGAGGCAGCCATTACGAGGTGTAGGCTGCCCTTGTCACGGCTCCTCCGAGCCCCCCCAAACAGAGAGATGGAAGACTATAGGACAGCGATTTCATTCTCCTTGACAGGTCCCCTGTACCAGAAATACACATTGGTAAGAACACATTTGAGTATGGGTAGCTTTACATAATATGTGATGTGCACGTGCAGACACACAAGAGCAGATATCTTTCCAGAAGCTCCACTAAAGCAAATTAGTAGCTGAGGCAGAACAGTGAAAACAGGGAACTAAGGTTTTTTCCTGTGGAAGATAGATGCTACCGAATTGTGGAAATCTTCACAACAAAACTGAAGAAAAATATATTTACGGTAAAGAATTGAAACAGAACACAAGATGGCAGAAAGAAGAAACCAGTGGCTGTGGAGAAAAAGGAAATATCCAACATAGGAGATCAAGGAAAGAACACTGTTAAAAAAAAAAAGAAGAGAAGTTTTGACATCTCCAGACATAAGGGTGTGAGGTCAAACTATTCTGCGGTGCGTCCTTTGACCAAGCTAGCAGGAATGAGAAAAGATTACGGCATTTGTGCGTGTACAAGTCGACCTTTTGGACAAGTCAACGCCTGAATTAGGTTATTTTCCTGTTTTATGGGTTGGGCATAGAGGGGTGTCTTTCCCTAGACTAGACTAGGACTATGGCAGCAACAAGTAAATGAAGAAGTTTAGCACCACAGGTATTGTCAGCCATAGTATTGTGTGAATAACAACACGACGCTCGCCATGGTGAATCACTTGTGGCTACATAATGGGGGATATGAAATATATGAAAAACAGATATGAAATGGAAATTGAATAAAATGGGTACATCAATGCATTATGTGCCTAACACTTTCTGAAGGTGTCCTAGGATTAAATGAATTATATAAGCATCTGGGTTGCATGCATGGTGGAGGCCTAGTGATTTGATTGATTCAAGATGGCGGATGTTGGCGCACACTAGCTGCCGCTACGTCTCTGAAATTTTGCCTTTTATTGGATCTACAAAGAATCGTTTTCTACTTTTAACTCTGAAAAGAAATATCG
>JAVQJS010048396.1:0-23256 GCA_036024795.1 Galaxias rostratus | reverse complement strand
AAATAAAGGATAAGTTAACACAACAGTTATTCTTTTTATGTACTTAATTTTTTTACACACACTTTTTGACATGTATTGCATGAATAAAATAAGATAAATATCCATAGCCTAAATATGTTTAACACATTTACACTGTTATTTATTTCAGGTGTAGAGGTGGAAAGCTACAATCTCCTCGTTACCAGTACTATAGAGATGGCAGTTATATATAGGTCAGTATGCGGTATTTTCTTCTCTCGCACGGTCACAGACATAGGTTGGCTCTTAAATCATAGCATGTTAGAATCAGCTTGAATATGCAATTGTTTAAAAAGAGAACCTATTACTTTTTGGTCACTAGACCTTTTGATCATAGCTTTTTTGGAAGGTCTATAGTTTTATGCCGTTGGTGTATTGTAAGGGAGGTAAATAAGCATTATTAATTAACTACTAAGATTTGGTTTTGAGGGCATGTTGGATGAGTTTGAAGTCAGTACAAAATACATGTTCTTGTCCGTAAGTAATGAAAAGCAATAGCAAACTTTCTGCCACTATTGACACGTGTCAGGAAACTTTATTTAATCTAGACAAATTCAAGCTTAAATGGTTAAAACTATTTTACATTTTCAGGGGTGTCGAGGAGTATGGCATGTCTCGTTCTGCCTGCCTGCCAGAGAGTGACCAGTGTGACGCTGTGCTGTCTGCTTTGGTTATTGACCTGGACTTTGATGGACAGAAGGAGGTGCTATTGGGAACTTATGGCCAGGTAGGTGAAAGGAACCTCTTAAAGTTGACAAAATAACTGTTTTAAAAGCATTTGGTTGCTTGTAACTCACATAGCCGCAAACTGAAGTCTGGGTTTTACTCACCAAGCATCATAATACTGAAGGTTAATGCTAAGCGGACATTTTTATTGAAAGCACCACCCATTGGAATGTTTCTGAGACCTGTTGCAATTGTCCCTGTCCTATGTGGTTCTGCCAAGCAGGAGCTGCTATGCTATAAATTTGATCAGCCAGTGGTGGGGACATGTGGGACATTCCAGCTGCTGTGGAGGCGGAGCTTCAAAAGTCCCTTGTTATCCATCATTTACTTAGATTTGACTGGAGATGGACTGCGAGAGCTGGCTATTTTAACACTAAAAGGACTACATATACTACAAGTATGTAACTATGGTGTGATGCATGGTGCATTTTGGTGTATTTATGTGAAACATACATTTTCTATCTCTACCTTTGGTTCCATAAATCATTCTCTTTTTGTCTCCAGTATAGTCTGAGTAGAACTGCTGATTTGGTCCTTCAGCGACTTGGCCAAAGAGTGTCTTTGTTGACCACTGGCTCGGATCTCAAGCAAGTCACAGCTCAAGCTACTGCAGCAAGCGATGTTCATGAACTAGATGCCACACAGCAGTCGACACATTAAAAGTACCAAATAAAAACTTGGGAAGAAGGACGGTGGATTTGTGGCTCATGAGCAAGGGACTGGAAATACGTTCACAAAAGATTGTTGAATGATGAGAAACATTGTAACTGGTCTGGGACATTATGTCTAGTGCATCAGCAATTTGTTTATGAGGCTATTTTTGTTTATTTTATTTGCGAAAATAGTTACTGTATTTATGAATTTGTTATTTTGAAATTGTGAAAGGTGGATAAAATAAATGTAAGCCGCTCACTCGCAACTTCAATTCAAATTTTAATTTAATGTTAATCTTTGTCTTGTGACAGTAGGTGTCACTTTTTTCAAGTGTATCTCAATCGAATTTTGGAGCAAAACTTTCCCTAGTTCACCAACTTGCGACGTAACAACAGGTTTGTCCTGTTTATATCGTTTTGAGATCGATTTCAATTAGGCAGGTGTGGGCCAAGCTCAAGCGGATGCTGATCCAAGTGACGTCAGCTGGCGCTGAGGGAGCTAGGGTCCTAAATCCCCAGCTGGTCCCTCGTTTGATTCATCCCTCACCGGTCAGTGGCACTGTGGGCCAAAATAATATTTTTCACAAGGTCTTCTTTCTAAACATTATTAAGCAATAAGAGCTGGTTGGATGTCTGCATCTCTCTAGGAGGATATATATATCCAGGAAGACTGCGTTCACGATCAAGATCAATCTTGTTTTGCGAAAAAAAACTTCAATTGTTTACATTTTAAAGGGTTAATCTTGACACCATGAACACTTATTTTCAAGGCACTGTGATTGGATCGGTGTCCGAATACCAACAAGACAATTGTTCTTAAGATTCTTAAGTGTCAGAGCTAATGAATGCAATCACTCCATGGATTTTTATATTTAGCTTTCTGTGACGCTTAGTCAACAGCCGAAGAGCAGAAGGGCGAAAGGAGCTGTTGCCTGACATTTTGATATCTAGAAGTAAAAGCTTTAAGACAATAGGAAACAAAACGGAGTGAACTTGTCCAATAGAAAACTCGCCGTTGCTGTACATGTTATGTTGTGAGGGCGCGGTGGAATTACGCATTTTGGTAGGGTACTGGTCGGAAAATGATGATGGCCGGTGGAGCAGTTGAACATAACGGGATATGTACGAATCCTCACCATCACATTCAACAACCCCACATGGAGTCGGATTCCCCCGACTCCCGTAAACGACCACTGGAAACTCCAAATGAGGAGGCTGGTTGCTGTACCAAACGCACAAACACGGGAGGTAAGAAAGTCGCTTTATTAACATCTTCAGGAGCAGTCCCTTGCGCATAAACCAAGCCGTATCGTGTTGCGAGGCCTCAGACACCGATTACAATATATTTAAATGCAACAGAAGACATTAAAATTGCTATAGCTTTACCAAACAAAAACATCCCTAGCACAATTCAACTAACCAAATGTCCTAAAATATGTATTAAACGGGCAAAATTTTGTGTGAAATCAGTTTAACTACTTCTGGCCTCATGTAACTTAAAAAAGAGAAATCGGCCAATGAATAATCAGCAAGTGGGTCATTTGACTCGCATCGGCCTTAAACCAGTCAGTCACCTTTGAGTTCACATCTGTACCGTAGGTTTTGCATTACGTTTTCTATTTACTGGATGAAGGATGGAGGGCGTAATCACTGAGTTGTGAAAACCCTTGCCCAAGAAAATAACTTTCCTATAGTTTTACCAAAGCACCATTGGTTTCTTTGCTAATGGGGAATTGATTGGCCAACAAGAATCTGATTGTGTTTTCCTTTTGCCAACTTACCATGATTATTCTTGAGTATTGGTGGCAATGCAGTAATTGGCGCAGTCACAGATTATGTTAAACGGACTTGTGCATTTGTATATTTGATTATATCGGTCTTTGTCAATGAAGTATACTCAACATCATACAAATAAAAAAGTAAATAAATAATAATTTATAAATCTACAGATCAGCAAGTATGCCAGGCCAGTGCTGGGACAAATTTGAGCAATGACAATTGTTTCAATGGAGAATTGTCTGGTGTATACCCTGGTGTACCGATAGTCTTTGTGCTCAACAATAAGCTTGTCAAAACTATAATACACACTTAAACAGGCACATAAAGGGACCCAGGGTTATTGCTTTGATGCATGGTATAAATGACTTATGTACCACGTATCATAAAGGTATAATAGTATCAAGGTGTGACATTATCTTGTTATTATGTGTCATTATTGTCAAACTACTCAATAAAACTATAAACTATATTTATTGTATATTCTATGTAGGCTGTGATGTAAAAAACCCTTGTGTGTATTATTTTCCATACCAACTGAGGGCACCGATCGATATCCAATTCTTCTGTCCCTTATTGTACCTTTAGGATGACTGATGAAAAATGCATCTTTTCTGCTGCACCCCTCCCTAAAACGAGCATCTCTTTCATTTATTGTTGATGCAAATTTTGCCTGTAATTACCCATGTCGTGAGCCCCTGTTGCTGGCTAGCATGCGGCTCCTAAGCCTGTGTAGCTGAGGGATTAAGTATGATATGGTAATGTTGCTAATGGAAAGGCTGGCACTGGAATGTGTGCTGTTTTTTGTGAGAAGGACACAGGTGCCCTTGCAGAGCGATGTGACGTGAGTGGACTGTGAATTTGCCAGGTGGCAATGAGAGTGGGAATGAGAGAGACACTGAGAGTAATGGTGAGAGAACAGATTTGGGGATGGTGGGGAGGGGGGCTAAAGGAAGGCTATGTTTAAAGCAGATCTTGGCTAAAAAAACTCAATGTAATTGGTTTTCTCGTTCTTTGCTTCTGGATGAAATTGACAAAGACAATTGACCAAGTGGATATTTTTGAAATACCAGTTTGCTAATATGATGTGAAAACATTGAATATGGAAAATATATCTTAGCAAATTGAAGCAGCAAGACAAAAATGGCTTTCTGTTTCAAGAGGTTCCCTGGAAATTACTATTGACCGGAGCCAAGCCACCCCCCACGTACTCATGCAGACACACACACCGCCGTAGTCATGCACTTAGACACACACACACTCACATAGAATACCTCACTATACACGATTTATAGGCATAGTGATTGGCTTCGTCGCCCCCCTCCACCATTCTGCGGCACTGCCATTTGCAGTGGTTGATGAGCACCCCCCAACCCCTCCTCTCAAACATGGCTGTCTGAGGGGATAGAGAAGGGGGGAGAAGGGGGATAAGGAGAAGTGGTAGGCGTAAAGCACGCTCTTATAGATCCTTCCTCTCCTCACCTCCATCATCCACCGTCCACACACCTCTTCAACCGTCACTCAAGGTCACCTTACTCGTTTTGCGATTTACCACGCATACCTGGTCCCCATCACGCTCCGTTTTTGTCACTTTACTCAAAAATATGAACTGAATGGGGCCTCTACGTTTTATAGTGCTGCGTCAAAAGAGGCGGAGTGGGGGAGAAAATGTAATTTTTGGGGGACAGACTTTTGGGGGTGGGGCCATGACGTGGCGATGGACGAGGTTGTTGATTGGCCAGCCAGGGTGTCAGTCTTCCATACTGCTGCAGACGGACAGACCACTCGATGAATATGGATGAGAGCAGTGAAAAGGGTGATGCGGCAGGGAAGACCCCCCCCCTTCAAACCGGTGCAGGCTTGAACAATGCGTGGCGTCTTTCACTGAAAACACTGAGAGCCAGCATTAGCATTTTCTCCGACAATTGAAGCTCGGGCCAGCTGCAGGCATGGCTTGGATGTTGCGGTGAAATCTTTTTATTTTTTGCAACCCCTGATGTATTAGACCTCGGTTGAAAAAGGTTGACTGGCCGCATTCCTCAACGCCACCATTGCACCTATGCCTAGTCTAATGTTAAGGTACCCTTTAGAGATTGCACCCGGGCATTGATGGCGATCTGACAAGGATTTGAACCAGCAGTTTTCAGAATGGGTAAGAGCCAAAGTCTTTACCTTTTACTTGTTGAATAAGTGTTCAAGCGCCATTTGATTTCATGATTTACTATTATAATTTAATTATTGCCTGGTCTGTTCCATCGTCCTTGCTGCCTGTCAGACGCAGGTTGGTCCATTGAAATGCAGAGTGTGTACTTTAAGGTGTGGGGGGGTGTGGGGGGTGGTGGAGGTGGTGGTGATAGGGGGGTGGGAGGGATGCTGGACACAAGGCATTTCCTTCTGACCCACCCCCCTTTGAGTGACTTCACTAAACACATTTGGCTCCGTGTCTGTCTTCCACTAAGCTATCCCTCCACTGTTGGAATCAGGGGTTTGAACTAACCCTGACGGATTGCAGCAACAGATTGTCATGTTTACTCTACCACATGACGCCACTGAAACCTGTTACTGTGATATCAGACACTTGGATGGAATTAATTATTAAATAATGACAGCAAATGCCGCTGCGAAAGCAATGGAGGGAATCTCAGCGGCTTGCTCGCCTACTGTGTTTTCCCGGGTTTAAGATGCATTTTAAAGTAGGGTTTGGGCTTGACTGTCAACAACAGGTCCAACAGAGGACGGGTGGACTTCCATTCTCTATTGTTCGGTGTGGATAGGCAAGGCAACGCAAAGTCCTATGACAGTAGAGATCCTTTAAAGGCATTATGACCACTGTAACACTGCCTCTGGTGAGCTCCTCGTACCAAGGTCATTTTTTATTGTCACTCAAATCTTGAAAAGGTGCTTTAGAATGGTTTAAAACAATGAATAAGAGGTTGTCCATGTGATTGTCTCCCGATGTTTTACCTGGTGAGATAAGTGGTGTTCTACTTGGACGAGCTAGATCATTTATTAGTATCATGTATCGGTTATACCATCAAATGCATTGGCTGGCCTCCAATCTTGTCCACGCATAGTTTTCTGCATCGTTTATAAAATAACTATGTACAATTAAGATATAAATATAGTGTGTACACACGGGAGAAGATAGTAAGGCATTTTGTTTACCTAAAAAAAAACGACTATACCAATTGAACATGAGGGGCATATTAATGATATCAGGAACAAAGCTGACAAGTAGGCTGACTGTGAAATCCCTGAATGTCACAGTGCCATGTTCATTATGATCTGGATCTAATGACTCCATTTACGGAGGCACACAGAAGGTCAGTTTCAGATCTGGCCATTCCACATCCATCCATCCATCCTGTCTGTCTTTCTGTGCTCAAATGATTTCAGTGAATGTTTGAATGTCGCGACACATTAAAAAAACCTGACATTTATTTTGAAACAGCTTTTTCAGTAGATATTCCTGCCGTCTTGTATGAGAGGCGTGTTATTTGGGGGAATTATTATAACAATATGAATTTTCTTGCTCAATGGAGTGACGTCAACCTTTTCTGCTAGTAAAGCAGCTATAGAGGTCCCACCATGACGTCATTGCATCATTCAGACACACATACCCGAAATAGAATAAAGCCGAAGGTTTGTACACTTAGAAAACAACATACAGTCGCCTGTATATGTATAACCCCCCCCACCCCCACCCCCTCTGCGCGCGCATGGTTTTTCTTTATTTTCTTATATTTGCCAGCTAATTGTTTTAGATCTTCAACTAATGCTCTGCCCTTAAACAGATACAATCTGAAATATTGAAAATATAGGTTTTTCAGTTATTACTTTACATTTTTTTCAATGATTAAAAAGGATTAAACACTAATAACAAGGTGAAAAATAAGTTGTCCCCTAAACTTACTAAAGAGTTGTAACACCTTCAGCAGCAATGGCTGCAACCAAACGCGTATGATAATAACTTGTCATCACTCTTTTCCATTGCTGTGAAAGAGTTTTGGCCCTCTCTTCTGTGCCACACTGGAGGGTTTTCTTGCATGAAATTCTCGTTTAAGATCACCCCTCACAGCACATCAATGGGATTGAAGTCAGGACTTTGACTAGGCCTGTCCGACTTTGAATTGCTTTTTTGCCATTCAGTGGTGGATTTGCACTTGTTTTGGGATCACTTTCTTGCTGCATAACCCAATTGCGTTTGAGCTTCAGCTCACGTACTGATGGGCGGACATTTTGCTACAATATGATAGATAGCAGAAAACATGCTTTTGTCTATGAGTCATACATGTCCTCAAGATGCTATAACATCCCCACACCTCTTCCATGCTAAACTGTTGGTTTGATGTTCGTTTTATTCCTGTATCGTTTTCTTCTCCAGACAATTTCTTTAAAAATAACATTTTAGCCTTATCTGTCCAGAGAACTTTAGCTTATGCTTTGGTTGTTTTCCAGATGCTTTTGGCAAATACCAGACAAGCAATTTTGTGGTGGAATAATGAACACTGACCTTAACTGTTGCGTTGTGGCCTGAAGCCTTTAGAAATCTGCCTTGGTTTCATCTTTGAGGTGCTCTTTGGAGTAATCCTGGTGGGACTGTCACTCCCGGGATTCACAACTGTTCTATAGCTTCTCTATATGGAGACGATGGCTCTCTTACTGTTGGTTGTTGTCTCACAGAGCCTTAGAAATGTCTGTGTACCCCTTTCAAGACTCTGAACCACTTTTTGTTTCAGCTTGTCTGGAATCTTTTTTGACTTTGGCATAGTGTGCTGCTTGTTGACACCTTGTAGCCAACGTCAGTGTGCTTAAACTGTTCTATTTATGAGGTATTTAGATTGAACAGGACTGGCAGTAATCTACTAGTTTTACTAATTGAATCCTATTTTCATTTAAAATGTTTCCATCATCAATTAGTAGGAAGTTACTAGGAAGGTAATGACTTTTTCCCAAGGTGTTGCGACTATTCAATCACACAAGTTTTCCTTCAATACATTCCATAATCATTTCTAAACTGTATGTCCTGTTAACTCAGGTGGAATTTGTCTTAGGATAGTTAAGTGTGGAAAATATAGGGAAATAAACAAAACACCAGTGGGACAAATACATATTCCCACAACTCTATATTACATAGCTACACAGGACTATTAAAACACAACATGCATTACTGGTGCAACAATTTCTCTTGATTTGCATTCACTGTGTCCACAAGTCTAGAGAAGCAATCTGTGTACATGCTTCTTATTGACATTCCAGAAACAAACACACTAGTATTACTATAAATACTGAGATTATTGTCTGTCTCTGGTAACCTCTCCAATGTTTGTTTGGACAGACACAGTACTCACCTTCATGTTAATTAAGCCTTAATGATCCAAAACATTTGGTAAGTGGACTCAACTAAACTCAATAAATACAGCGTGTTTAGTCTGCCACTTCTGTCTGATGAGCTGTCAATCACTGACTGGTAGAAGCCACTTAAAGATACGGAATTCTGCAATGTAGGTGATTAAACCCATCTTGTCACAATTCATTTTGAACAAATCTGAGGGATTTGTGTCCCATATGTTCCTCTATTTTCCACTCATTAGTCAGGATCACAGTGTATTAAAAGTCATGCTTTAAAAGCATTGGGCAGTTTGTCATTTAAACTCATTGTGTACTCTGAATAATAGTAATCTGCCCTGCTATGTCATTTATTTTTTACCTAAGTTTTTTGTTCCTCAACTTCATTCAGTTTACATTACATTTATTTAGTTCCATGCAAAAAGGGTACTAAAACTCCTTGAAAATGGTTAAAATTAGACCACTGCAAACTGGAAAGGAGGTCAGCGTTTACTCCACAAAATATCTGGGACATGTCACTGAACGTGTTGCTGAACTCTGATCAAAAGTGGGACTAGAAAGATGTGCACTCCTATTGAAACAATTGGTACTTCACAGTAACAAAATAATAATAATAATAAATTACTCAACACTGAATTTATTCCCGAAGATAATTTCCAAATTTCCTATTTGGAACTGTGGAGCAACGTTTCAGATTGGGAAAAGGTGAATGTTAGGTCTGGGTTCTAGTATATTCTATATGATGTATGGTGAGGCTTACAAGCTCCGACCAACTCCCTTTCTGTGTCTCTCCCCAGAAGAGGGTGAGTACTTCCTGAAGGTGCTGATCCCAAGCTATGCGGCCGGCTCTATAATTGGCAAGGGCGGCCAGACCATTGTACAGCTGCAGAAAGAGACTGGTGCCACCATCAAGCTGTCCAAATCCAAAGACTTCTACCCAGGTAAGAGTACTCACCTTAATGGTGTATTGTCACAGGTTTCTAAAATCATCTAGAAGAAAATTACTGTATGTTATAAAATGTAAATGAAATGTAATCCCAGAATGTGAGACCTACTTTTAGTCTTAATATAGTGACCTTTAGAACTACAGAATATTGAGGAAATTCCTTCAGGCCAAGGTATTTCATTTGGACAAGGTGACCCTTTCCTGATTTGTTGTTGAAACATCTTGCCCTGATGTGCCTGATACTTAGAATGGTAGTTTGTCCTTCATGCCTGATAAGAGGTTTCAACCTGCTGAAATATAACAGGTGCTGTGCTGCTTGCCGTTGATTTGGTCCAGATGTCTCTTGTTGTAACTAATGGAACCAAATGATCCATGGTTACCGTCGGTGTACATTTAATTCCATCTGGCTATGAATATAAATTAATTAAGAATTAATCAATTGTTCGCAATAATTAGATTGTATGTTTTTTATTTATTAATTTGAAGGAATCATTCAGTTAATTAAATACTTTTGTTACTAATATCTCAAGCGGAAAGTTTTCTAAGTTTGTTTTAAATGAGGTATGATCCATTGAGTGCATATTGGAACAGATTATTGACCTTGGCTAAGAGGAGAATACTGATAAATGTTTTAAAGGGGGTTCAAAACGGATACCCTCTCATCTGAAGAAAACTATATCACAGCATGCATACTATTACAGGACGGCTCGGCAACGGGTACTACCTTTTTCACCCCTTAGTATACAACTTTAGAATTCTTCTTTTTCTGTCTAGCAGGTCAGTGTTTTTGTTGTATCTTCTTTCCATACTAAGCTGGTGGTTGTTTTGATATACCACCACCTGCTCCGCCCCTCCCCCTCCCCCTTTCCACTATTGTGATGAATGAGAAGACAAATTCAGGGAGAGAGTGCTGGCAGCGATTTGATTGGGTAGTGCTAGGGTTTCCAAAAGTAAAGTAACACTACATACTTCACAATAGGCACCAACTTGACACCATACAATTATCGTTTAATTAAACAGTATATAGGTTAGCGTGTGCAAATTGAGAAGGCTATAAAAAGCAAGTATTTTTCTACTTAATTATGAACCTTACAATGTTCTGGCTTGTGTTGAATTGAGTTGCCTCTGCATTTTTGTTAAGTTATAATTTCTTTATTTATTGGAAGATTAGGTAATCTGAATTTTTTTTGATCAAATGGTGCTATTAAATTCTTGCTCATATTGTTTTTTCTTGCATAAAATAAGTGTATTTCACTTAAATTGTGAAATATTTTTTAAATACAACAGCAGGTGTTATGCCAAGCTAGAATGTGTCCGAGAGGATGGGGGAAAGCATTGCAAGATAGCAGACACAATGATGACCTACACAGGCCGACTACATAAGACACAATGTTAATAGAGCTTTTCATCAATGTTTTGTACACCGGTATTTGGCGTAGAATTATTTGAAGCCTGTACTTGCAAGTAATGCAAATGCCATTGTCAGTGGCTCATACATCACCTGTTATCTTGTATCAACTTGAGCTCCCTCTGAATACAATGACACTACAACAATAAGGACACCAACTGAACCGTTTTTCTCTTCAAACCACTCAGGATAGATAGCTTTAAGTATCCTACCCACTTCATACCCCCATCAGTCAGGATAAGACGTGAAACAATGAATGGCAAAGCCTTGATGGAACTGGTGCAACTGGGCCCTGTTGTGGAGGTTTCAGATGAATGACTGGAGATACTGAAGGGTGTGGATGATGCATGATTGTGAGCGAGGGGAGGACAGGGGCACTCACAGAAATAGCCTGTTTCAATCTCTCTCTGGATGTGACCCTACCCCAGCTGTATCGAAACTGCTCTCACACAAGCCAAGTCTCCTCCCCACTCTTTTACTTTCCCGTGACATGGGTTCTTCTCATAGCCCTGGTTTTTGATAGTTTGGCTAGCTCAAGCAAGGTTCCTGTGGTATTAAACGATACCATTAAGGTTTTGTTGGTTTGCACGTTTGTCTTTTATTCCACATGCTTCATACACCTTTTTTTAGTTGTATACTTACTGAAACTGGATACTTGAGAAATGTGTCTATTCTCTATAGATACAGCATGCTGCTTTTGGTCAAACTGTGCAGCCATACAAGCAAAGACACAGTTCCTGACAGCTGCAAATAAACCTGTGTATGAGCTCATGGTCTGAGCACAATGATCTTTTAACAGAAAAAAAACACTCTTTGGTTTTGGCAGCTGGCTGTTCGCCCAGCTAGCATATTCACTTACTGTGGAGCTGAGAGATAAAAATGTTATGATGTCACAGAAATACGAGGCCATATGTTTTTGATTAGTTGAAAAGCACCAACGCAACAACGGCGAATTTCTATCGGTTGAGGTAATAATGCTCAAAACCCCATTTTGTAGTTGCCAAAGTTGCAAATTGTTGTTGGGATTTTATAGGCCTCTTTGCCGTTAAATAACTGCAGTCTAGGCGTTGGCTGGATTTCACTGGACAAAGAAAAGAATCAAGGTTCTTCCTTACTCTTGTCCTGAGGCTCTATTAGTCTTGTTTTATTACATGTCCCTTTCAGGGAATAAGGTCTTTCTTAAGGTTTATTGCTGTGCAGTGCTTAAGGTTTTCAAATATTTGAGGTGCATAGTTTGTAGGTATAAAGTATTAATCTTGTCCTAGGCTAGCATGCAAAATAATGAAGAATGAATGCCTAAATACCCACCACATTGCTAGTGAAAGTCAATATGGTTGAACATTTGGATATGGAAACAGTGACAATAATTCAGAGCTTGGAATCTCAAGGCTGGATGGTCTCCAGGAGTGGCCTTTATGCATTGGGAACCCTGACAGACATTTCCTGTGTGTAGACAGGTGGTTACAGGGAAGATGTGTGAGAGAAAACCAATCTTGTAAGGGGATATGAAATCACATTAAAAGTCGGTACAAAATCTCAGAAGCCTAAACAGAGCCATGTTGCCAGGAGATTGGGGGCTAGGAACATACAAAAGCAGAGATGGTGCTGCCCCTCTGCTAGCGCTCTTCTTAAGTCGCTATGGAACGCCAATTTCCTTTGCCAACCATTTCACTTAAGTTTATTTTGCGTCAACAAACACTATAAACTTAGCACCTTTATAAAAACAAACCATTTAGAGTGGAGCATAGTTGCTAGGTTCTGTTACCAACGAACTGACATGGTTATTTCAATACACTGGTCTGTCCAAAAAGACAGGCATCTCTTGGCCTATGTTAAGTTCTTCTAATGAAGAAAATCCTTATCCCTCTGATGGTTTGTTTTAATATATGTAAACAAATACAAGATGTTTTACTGAATGCAAGCATGTCCACACTGCCACGTAGGTGTAAATCAGTACCTGTGTTTACTAAAAACTTGAACCTATTTGGGCTATTATTAATTTCATATTGAGTGCATTTCATGACTATGAGTAGACAATGCTTCACAAAGACAGAGAGCACCACTTGAGGGGCTGGTAAGAAAGAAAAGCAGTCAAGGAAAAGTAGGAATGCTATAGAATGGAAGCGCTGTAGCATCACCTGCTTCCAAAGTGCAGCTCCTTAACTATAGCAACAGAATTCCAGTAGGGCTGACAACAGGGGTGTAGAAAAGAACTTGCAGGAAGGAAAAGTGTGTGTGTAAAATGTGCACTGTGGGAGCAGTCTGGGAAGGACATACCAAGAATTTCAGTTCTGGTCATTTAGGAGAAATGATCTGTCTCCAATGGTTTGTGTGTGAATTACAGGAATCAGTGGCACAGCGATAATTTATATTTTACGTTTTTTTGTGTCTGTGACTACTAATGTGTCTCAGCTGATTTTGTTCTGTGAATATAAATTCATACTCTTGAAGTAACGCTATACATTTCTATTCAAACATGGACCATGGAAGACACCAGATCATATCACATCAGTGTTTCTATACCATGCACACTTATAACATGTAACTAATCCCAGTGAAGTTTTAATGACTTTTACAGTGCTTATACATTTTAATTGGGTTAAGACTTATTTGCAGTGGTATGCTGCTTGCTTAAAATGAAAAGGATTGTATTTATTTAATTCAAGTTGATAAGCTTTGGACACTGAGAATAATCATAAGTGACAAAGAAATTTTGTTTTTACCAGCCTACTGGGCATTAGACAACAAAATGCGACAAGGGTCCATTTAAATCATAGTAACATATTGTCCCATTGTTTCTCCCCAGGAACCACAGAACGAGTGTGTCTGATACAAGGTACAGTTGAAGCTCTAAATGGAGTCCACAACTTCATTGCGGAGAAGGTCCGTGAGATGCCACAGAGTGCACAGAAAACGGAGCCAGTCAGCATATTGCAGCCACAGACCACAGTCAATCCTGACCGTGTCAAACAGGTAGGACACCATCCTGTTGGTTGCATCTGACTTATTCTAACTACTTATCTATAATTAACTGACTAATTATCTTTGGAATCTTTTTTTTGGTAGAATTTTCTAGCCAGAATGTTCAGACCTTTTTATTTTTGTTATTACAGCAAATGTAGAGCAATGTTCTGTAAAATAATATCACAGAACATAATTTTATCCTGTAACAAAGGAAGCGACATTCAATATTCACACAAAAAGGGGATTTCATGTAAAATTATTGGACTGATTGTTCTTGATATGACAGTTAGATTTAATTAAGACATATTTTATAATAGAATAAACAAATACATATTTTTCTTTGTTATAATTACAGTCTTGTATTTTAAAAATAGACATTCCGACAAGAGATTGAGCTGACCAGTTACAACCTGGGAGCGCAATACAAATTGTACATTTAATTTAACCCATAAACAAGGCTAATAAATAACCTTTAGTATTGCATACATACATTGCTGGGGCTTAAAATGGAAGAACCCTTATTTCCTCAACTGGTTCACAACTTACCAATGCGTTGACCTAGTCGGACAGTTATAATTTACCTTTGAAATATGGGGAAAATGTCATAAAGTTTGGACTCTTGTTTGTTAAATATAGTCGATTCTATTATGTCAAACCAAATAAATTAAAAAATAAAACCATTGCTCTTTTTAAAAAAAACGTTTAAAAGGCCTACCACATTTGAAGGAACCACGTTATATATTACATTCAGAATCTTTTGCATTTGTTAAAATTAAAGAAAAGGTGAACTTGAGGCGCCATGAATGAGTTTCCAACACACCTTTTCAGAGTTGGATGTCTGGCCTGCAAACCAGGCCTTGGGGTCAGGAAAATGTGAGGGCATAGGGTTATTTTTACCCTACAGTCCTACACAGTTAGACAGAAATGAGCAGCAGCTGCAGCCTAAACCCCTGGGATTAACAAATTGCTGAGTAAAGCAGGGACTGGGACAGTAGACTGACTCAGTGAGAAAGATTGTTCTCTCATTCTTACTTTAACTCTTTTTTTTATCCCTCTCTCTCTCTCTCTCTCTCTCTCTCTCTCTCTCTCTCTCTCTCTCTCTCTCTCTCTCTACAGGCTAAATTGATAGTTACCAATAGCACGGCTGGGCTTATCATTGGTAAAGGCGGAGCCACAGTGAAGGCAGTGATGGAGCAGTCAGGTGCCTGGGTGCAGCTCTCTCAGAAACCCGAGGGCATCAACCTGCAGGAGCGTGTGGTCACCATCAGTGGCGAGCCTGAACAGAACCGCAAGGCTGTTGAAATCATAGTGCAGAAGATCCAGGAGGATCCTCAGAGCAGCAGCTGCCTCAACATCAGCTATTCCAACATCTCTGGTCCAGTGGCAAACTCCAACCCCACTGGCTCTCCCTATGCTAACTCGGCTGAGGTGCTGCCCAATGCAGCTGCAGCCGCAGCCACTGCCTCCAGCCTCCTGGGCCAGGCTGGCTTGGCAGGAATGGGCGCCTTCCCAGCTACCATGTCCAGCTTCTCTGGTAACGACCTGCTGGCTATCACCTCAGCTCTCAACACGCTAGCCAGTTATGGCTACAATACCAACACCCTAGGCCTTGGTCTAAATCCTGCCGCTGCTTCTGGGGTGCTTGCTGCTGTTGCGGCTAGCGCAAACCCAGCAGCTGCCGCTGCAGCTAACCTCCTGGCTTCCTATGCCAGCGATGCTTCTGGCGGTGCAGGCCACCCAGCTGCGGCCCTTGGTGGCTTCTCCCTGGGCTCTCTGGCAGCTGCTACAGGGGCGTCAAACGGCTACCTGAACGCCTCATCGCCACTAATGGCCTCATCCCTGCTAGCCACTGAGAAGCTGGGTGATGGGGCCAAAGATGTGGTAGAGATCGCTGTTCCAGAGAATCTTGTCGGTGCCATTCTGGGCAAAGGAGGGAAAACATTAGTTGAGTACCAGGAGCTGACAGGCGCCCGCATCCAGATCTCCAAAAAAGGAGAGTTCATTCCGGGCACACGGAACCGTAAAGTTACCATAACAGGGTCGCCAGCAGCAACGCAAGCTGCCCAGTATCTGATCAGCCAGCGAATCACATACGAGCAGGGCGTGCGTGCCACCAACCCACAGAAGGTGGGCTAAACGATATAAGAGAGGGGAAATGACGGATGGAGACAGAAAAGAAGAAAGGAAAGAGGGTAACAGGAAAAAAAGAAGAAATGTCCAAATATCCGTTAAATATTTCAATATACAAGGGAAGATCACAAAAGAAGGGGGTGGAGAAAACCAAGATAAGTGTGTGTGATATGTGAATGTGTTTTTAGGATTGACGTCCTGATGTTTTTTAAAAGTTATATCGAGTCCTTTTGATGATGATGATGATAATGATGAGGACGATGATGAAGATGATGATGATGATCAGAGTACGCTGAACTGGTCCACTGCCACGCTGCAGATTCAAGGGTGAGGCCACCTGATTTCACCCTCTTCAAAAACCTCATTGCTGTTTTTTGGGGGGAATCTTCGTTTTTTTCTTCTCCTCTTTTGTTGTTTTGGTTTTTAATTGCAGACCTTGGCTCCCGGTGAGTTGAGAGTCGTTTGAGTTTTTACACAGCTAAAATGCAGATAGTTTTTACTTTTTCACTAAACCTGCTGTGTTTATTCAATGCTGAAGGCATTGTTTAAATTGGAGAGATTCCATGGTAAGCTAGTGAGGTCATCTTGGACCATGGGGGAGCAATTTTAAAATCAGTAATTTGCATAAACCATCTGTGAAAAACCAGTACTGACCTATTTCAAAGTATGGCTCATAGAGTACTGGAGAAAATCTAATTTGGTTATGATTTATTTTCTGATTCTATTTCGTATTGACATTATCTTATTCACAAGTAGATTATTAAAACCTGTGAATTCAGGTTGATCTGAATGTAAAGACAGTATTATTGTTATTTTTTATTTACAGGGATCAAACAAATTGCAGTGAAACAATTGTATAGTTCATATCCAGTCAGAACTGCACAATTCCTGTTTGCGAGTATAGTTCAGGGGTTAAATATTCAACTTTAGAGGATGGGGGAGACACACTGGAATGTACATTAACAAACACACATAGATCGTCTCTTCCACACATACTCCAATTATAAAACACAGCCACAGAAGCAGGCCTAGATACTGGACCCGTTTTGGTGCTACTGAAAATAACACTAGATAGGTTCATATAGCCTTCATCATGAAATTATGAAATTGAAATCCCTTTGGAGAATATTCTCCCGCTACTTGATTGTAATGTCCAAAGTGTTGTCCACTCATCAGTAAACCATGGGATCTAGCTCGGTCTTTCCATCAATGGAATACGACTTGATTCCATATAAGTCAGTCTAAAAAATGTAACCATAATATCACAATTCCTTTTTTGTTGCAAATTCAGACTGTTTCTCCTGCCACTGTGGGCAGCCCTGTTTTGATAGAATAGGCTCTGTTATAGTCAATCATTTGCCTTAGAGACAGGTCTGGATAAATTGCATCAGACAAAAACTGAAAGAAGATAAAAACAGTTGTACAAACAGCATGGTGTATCACATACTAATGAAATACTGAAAATATTTCATCGAACAAAATGATGAAACAGTTTCAACACAAAAAAAAACTTAATTGGCCCAATATCTGTGAGCAAAGAAACAGTGCTTTATGGTGCACCGGCGGTCACATGACAGTTAAGATGCTTCATAAAAGGGAAATAGCTTGGATTTGACTTTAAATCTATCATTCATCTCTATTTGAATTTGATCAAATTACAAATATTTTGGCGTTTGGTCTATTGGCAACTGGCCTATCCTATCTTTGTAAAATATGTATTTACACAACGTTAATTTGGGAATGTAGTGCATAAAAATAGCATTGCATAAATATATCATTGTGTGATGACAAATGCTTGGCAAACAGGGTAAATGTCTAGATAATCCTTTCAAAAATAGATTACCCTGGTTTGCTTTCGTGCTGCTATCCATGGTTTTCATCCTGATTACACTGGGTCTCTTTAGACTGCACTGTGAGACATGAAGGAGACACAACGCAAAGTTGGTTTGTCCCCAGTGAGCCAAGTGTTAATATTTTTGTGTGAATATCTATTTGGCCTATACAATACAGGCTCATAGCTGGAATGGAATCAAACAGCCGGCAGTGAAACAATAATTATCTTCCCCTACACTTTTTAATTATATTTCCTGATTGTTTTGCTGACCAACACTACATTACATAGAATTGCTCTGTTGCCATTGATTAAATTAATGTTTTTGATTAATCAGTCAATCCCCCTAAAATCTTACTGCATAGTTTTAAGTCTTATTCTGACTCACTTTCTCATTTCAAATAAGTCTATCAAACTTAACCCCGTGATCAACCTCTGAAACACGTACGGTAGCTATGAGGGTTGTGTCAACTTACAAACATGAATTATAATTACATACAAAAATCATACACATATGAACTTAAGAATGTTACTTATGGTTTTACTACAATTGTTCTCTTTGTTAAACCAAATTACAATTGGATTCACACATTTATTTTCATTGTATTTTAGACAGGTTTTTGAGTTTACAGTAGTTTAAAATGTTCTACCTAAATTTGGCCATATGTTAAAAGCATAGGAAGCCAATTATTTTAGCGCTGATCAAAGATACAAGCACAAATCAAGGTACATTATATGCATTTTATGTAATGCAACTACACTGCTGAGCTTTTGGAAGTCTGTCCTCAGAGCTGTCTGATCAATGATTGTGCCAACTTTACCCTTTTCTGCTCACAGTGACTTTAACCAGTCTCTAAACATCTGAATCCCTTACATGTGCTCTTTTTAACATCTCTCAAGATTCTTGCTATGCCACAATTCCTGTCTCTTCCTTCTTAACCCTCTCCCCTTCCGCTTCCTCCTCTCTTGCCTACTCATGGGTGGCAATGTTTGGGGTAGCAGGGTGTGCTGAAGTGATGGATGAGAGTTATGCACTATAGGTCATAAGGGTATGTAAACATTTTCACAGCTCGTTGAGTTCACAAGGCTAAAATGCACAGATAACACCTGCCTCTAAAACTGTGACACCCACCAGACCAACCAGCACCATTTGCTTGAACTACAGATCTAAATTCCCCTCAAAGGAAAACAAGTAGAATTCAGAAAGGCACATGCCATCAACTATGGCCTTTTAGAAGGGGTTAGGTAGTGAAATCTATATTATACTTGGATATCTGTTGACTTAAAAAACCTGAGCTGAATGTTAGGCTCCTATGAATATATAGCAAGATAAATAGGAGTGAGAGAAAGGTGAGAACTTGTTTATGACCTCAAGCCGAAACAATGACATCCTTTATGCATATCCACTTATCTAAAACAGACTAATTCATTTCTGTGGAATACAGTATGTCATGTCATTTGATCTAAATGTACTTTATTGTAGCTATTCTAGTTTGTAGTCCAAATGCAGTTGTCGATACAATGTGAACTGTTATATTTGTGTGGATGATGAGAGTGCCAACTAAGCCTGATTAAGATTAGCTTCGCGATTTGTTTGTGCATTATGATGAATTATCATCAACAGGTGGTGTCCATATTTCTGTCATTGATTATTTAGTTTGACAGTAAGAAAATGTAAAGAATATTGGAAGCAATATAGTAGCATGTTGTCCTGTTTTTGTGTTTTGTTATGTCTGTTGTATGGAACTTTGAAATAACTAAGATTTTGAATGAATAGGTTTACATGTACTTTTTGTAAGTTATGAAAATGCTGCTATTTGATAAGTAAAGTAAAATATACAAAATATTTTAGTTGAAAAGATGTCTGGTCTGTTGATTAGAAATATGTTCATAGGAAATGAGCATAAAATGAGGTGTATAGAATACTATACATTACTGATAAGATAGTAAGTAATAATAGACTCCATAGTACAACCTGTGCCAAACTAGACCTCTGCAGCTTCTGAAATTGTAGATGTGCGATCAAATGTTAGATATCAATAACTTGTTTAGAAGTGCTGATAAAGTGCCAATCAAACACTGTCTTTTTAGTTCAAGAAAAGATAATCAAATGTTACATAATGTTACAAAGGACAAAAAAACGTTTGTGTCTCGTTTTACCCCATAGCTACATAGAGCAAGAGCTAAAGATTGTGATTTTTATGGATCCATGTTGTTTTACACTCCATGCATCCCTTGTGTGTTTGTTTGACCTGTGGCTTAAGCACTGCTGTTTTTTTATCAAATGTCTCTATAGGCCAGCATGGACTAAGCATAACATGTTATAAGCATTCATAACATAACCATTAACAATCAAAAAAATGTGTTTGTGGAGTTAGGTGTTATCTTTTTGCACGTCTTCTATTGCATGGTATCAAAGTGAATTATGGAGGAAAAAATAAATAGAAAAAATCGAGGTTTCTCGTAACATTCAATTACATAACGTCGCATGCAGTCAGTTGTAGAGATCTTAAGTTAACTCGCCTCATATTTAACAAGTTGTTTATCGTAAGTTGGGAGGGAACCCATTATTATCCTGTTGGCCCAATAATAACACGTCATATTATCAAGAGGATTTATTCTGTTTTCACAATATCACACAAAATATTTTTTTAGTAGGTACAGTAAGGAGTATTACAAATGTGAAATAAGCAAACATGAAGTGCTATTTAGTATATTTTCTTCTGCGTTTTACTTAACAGCCAACCAAGCATGCTTTTTTTTAAGACCAGGTTAAACGTCACCACGTTTTGTTAAAGAATTTTTATACCACAGCTTGAAAGCCCAGATCTAATCGATGAATGTACTCCCATTTTTTGTTGATTGTATTCAGTCTTTTAATGTGAATTCAGGGCTGGAATGTCAACTACATGTAAAGTTAACATTTGTGTCAAAAATAAATTTCAGCTATAGTCAGGTAGGCCATACATGGCCACAGTCATAACCCAGAAATTTTTTAGAACTTCTAATTTGCTGTTCAACTTATCCTGTTCGTTTGGTGTTGCATAAATGCACTTTACTGATCAATGGGTCACATCTTATAAATCTTAACATCTCCTATTAATGGGTGCGAAACAAACAAAAACATGTAAACTTTCAGCAGTTTTGTGAATTACTGCTGTAACTCTGTATGATTTAATTTTTCATGCTTCTCCCCCATTAATTATGGGAAAAGTATTATTACCAAATTAAAGTGATAATTGGCACCTATTTATTCAATCCATAACCTATCTTTCAGTTTCCAGTCTGCAGAGATTTGTGCCAAATTTTGAGGTGATCCCACTTAAATATGCAGAGGTGCTGATATCACTTGTGATGTCCAAGTACAAATATAACAAATTTCATATCATGTAATATTATTCAATTTTTTTACAGGCCTGAAACAAATGATTACAATGGCATTGACTTTATGTTCGATATTACTTGAGTGATCTAAAGTCATATGTTTGTTAAAGTTTAGATTGTCACTCAAGGTCTCAATTCCACATTTGCCAAATCTTAAAAAAATTCCGCACCAGCAATATGTACCAGTCCCAAACCTCATTCGTAGAAGAGAGTTAAACTTAAATAGTTCCAGGCCTGTGTTATATCACTTTACCTTATTATCAACCTATCACCAGTACTCGTTTGAAACATCTTGCCAACAGAGTGCCAAACAAAACAATACTTTTCCAAAAGTTTGTTCAGTTTTTTTTGTGTTTTCATTTCAAATGTATTCTAAACTTTAATTGAAACCTCTTGGAGCCCTTTTAAGCTTGGCAAAGTATGTAAAAACTGACAAAGTATTCTTACTTTCCTTAAGATGCTCTCTTAACCAAGTTTGTTCACATTTTCAAGCTATTAACATCACCCTTGAACCTAATTGTCTAAACTGTTTTATTTGTGCAAATTATTTTTGTTCTCGACCCTTTTACCCTACCAATAACATAGTTACGTTCACCACCTTCAAAAACTCATCTGTGTGTTGAATACTTAACCCCTTAAAGTGTTAACAAACTTTGCAGAGACTTGAACTATTGTAACACTTTCATTTCATGTAATGTTTTTGTTTCATAAGAATGGTCATCTGGACAATTATGCAGGGTTGAAAACTTACAAAAGTGTTGACCGATAAAAAGCATGAAAATACCTTGCAAACTTCTTTGCTCCATTATACATTTATATTTTAGGTAAATTGTTTATTTTATTCATGTTGTTCTGCTGTTTTTCCAAATCAAACAAATGGACTGACAGCATAAGATGTAAAAACTAAACAAAGTCAAATTGTGTTGATTGGAAACATAATGTCATCATGTCATATCCACTGTATTGTCTCAGGTTTGAGACATACTGGAAAAGATCCATACTACGTGAAACGATGTTGGCTTTCATGTTGATGCCTTTTAGAATGACATTCCTCTCTATTTACAAGAATAGAGGACAATGTTATATTTTTGTGTCATTCCTGTATAGTGCAGGAAAACCTTTTGTAAGAAATAGTTATCGGTATGAGTGCCATATGAAATCCATAAACACAAAAGGCAGCCTGCATACTGAGTTGTTTGAAAACTGTAATGGTTGTCCCATTTCCCCTAAACACTACATACGTACCAGTATTGTTATGCTGCCAGTCTGTTTACTGCTTTTGAAAAAGCAGTTACTTTTCTAAAAGAAACACTGCTGAAAAATACAGCAACTTTGATGAGGTAATGAAAGGGTTGTATGTGTTATTTTGTGCATTATTTTTGTTTTCCGTTTATGTTGACATCATACATTAATAGATTTAAGGGTAATGACTATTTAATGTAACTGTAGTATTGTGTTTGTACAAGAAAATCAGTGAGTTGTGTTTTAAGACTCGTGGACTACCAGTGAAGTCAGCATTTCAGTGTTAATATATTGAATTGTTTTTTAAAGATTATTTTTGCGAGGCAACAGCAACAAAGAGTCATTATAAATGTTCATTTTAGCATCACTTGTCTTCTGTTCCTTTATTCTTCCCACCTCCCTCTGATCTCTGTCTAATTTGAGTTGATGGTATTTAATTGCAATTGCAAGCTTGCAATTTTAAAGGTGGATACTTATTTGAAATAGTATGCTGAATCCTTGGCCCAATTAATTTAGGGTTATTTGCATATTCCCACCCCTTCAAGTTGCTGTTTGACAGTGGGATGGAAAGTTGGACTGATGCATTCAACAACTTTCCGGTCAAGTTTTTGTCAGGACCAGTCAAATCTATAAAACACTTGACCAATACACTGAAGACAGGGAAGGAGGAAGGAAATAAGGGAGACAGCAAACTTTGGAGGAAGGAAAGAAATTAATGAATTAATGATCTTAAGGGAGGAAGAAATGCAGATAATTTAGACAGACAGACAGACAGACAGACAGACAGACAGACAGACAGACAGACAGACAGACAGACAGACAGACAGAC
>JAVQJS010048384.1:0-13407 GCA_036024795.1 Galaxias rostratus | reverse complement strand
GAGCAGAGAGATAGAGGGGGGAAGAGCAGTTAAGAGAGAGAGCGGAGGATAGAGCAAGAGAGAAGTAGATAGGGAGAGAGGCAAAAAGAGAGGTAGAGAGAGAGAGCAGAGAGAAACAGCGGTAGAGAGAGAGGAAGAGAGGGGGAGTGGAGAGAGAGAGGGGTAGAGAGAGCGGGGTAGAGAGAGAGGAAAGAGAGATAGAAGAGGTAGACAGAGAAAGAGAGCCGTAGAGAAAGAGAGTGAGAGAGCGAGAGAGGGAGAGAGAGGGAGGGAGAGAGAGAGAGAGGTAGAGAGTGAATGTGACAGAGTTAAAACAATAGAGAAATGAAGGGAAAGTCAGAGAGAGAGAGCGTGAGATGGACAGAGAGAGAGAGATAGACAGAGAGAGAGAGAGAGAGAGAGAGAGAGAGGGAGGGAGCGTGAGATAGACAAAGAGAGAGAGAGAGAGAGAGAGAGGGAGGCAGAGCGAGGCACAGAAAGAGCGAGCAGGAAGGTAACATAATGGAGGCGGGCCCATCATGATTCACACCCTGTGGCAGTCGCCGAGGCGTTGTCAGGGTCACCATCAATCATGTAGTCGCCTGGACAACGGTCCACCCCGGGCCTACCTGCACACCCGGCACCACGCCGACGGGAACGCCACCACTCCAAGCTCCCTGCTCCTACCTCTCATTGTCAGTCCCTGCGGCTGGCGCTGTCCGTAAAAAAGAAAACACAACGGCATTTAATTCCGTGGAAGGAGAGCCGACATGCCCTTCGTCCTCTCGTGTACGGAGCTTTTGACGGGGCTGGCGGAACAGGCCCTGATGGGTTCCTAGGATGACAGGCCGGTTGCCATGGGACTTGCCATGTTAGGAACCTCCACCCATATGGACCTGGTTTCGTGCTCTCGGCCCGGTTGGCTTATTCCTGAGCGCACGGCTCACTCACTCGCTGTTTCATTGCACTGGAGCGGTGCCAGGTGATGACCAGCGGTTTCCCCATGCTCTGTAATGGTGGCGCGCGCGTGTGTGTGTGTGTGCGTATGTGTGCGTGTGTCTGCGTGTGTTTGAGTGTGCGTGGGTGCGTGTGTTTGTGAGTGTACGTGTGCGTGTGTGTTCCTGTGTGTGTGTGTGTGTGTGTGTGTCTGTGTGTGTGTGTGTGAATGTGTGTCAGTGAGTGTGTGTGTGCGTGCATCTTTTTGCTTTTCTCTCCTTTTCTCACCAAGTGTGGTGCTGGTTGTGCCTTTGTTGGAGGTAGAGGCAGGCAGGCAGGCCAGTGTGGGAAGTGGTGCTCCCACGTTACCCTCACCACCACCACACACACACGCAACCTTCCTCTTAATCTTGGTTCCTCCACTTCCTCCTCCTCCTCCCATGGGAGCCCCCACCCCCCCCTAACCTTTTCAATTAAACTTCCTTTATGGCCTCTCCTGTTTTACAGTCTTCTTTATTGGCCATCACTGGTATTTGCTTATGACAATAACAGAGCTCGGGTATGATCTCCCGGCCATATCTCCCCCCTCGCAGCTGTCCGATGACGCGCGGTGTCCCGGAGGAGGCCGGGACTCGTGATCGAACGTAAACACGCCGGCTCGCTCCTCGTACGTCTGTCCGGGGAGCGCCAGCACGGTAGAGGGGCCCGCTCCCCTCCCGCTTCAAAGAGGAGCAGCGCCACGGAAACGCAGGGAAGACGCTTGCCATTTTTGTCCCATCCCACATCCCATTAATAAGCGGTTTCGGGATGTCGCGACCTCAGGATCGACCCCTCTGCGCGCGTTCCCCAGGCAGCCGCCATTCAGGCAGCGTCAGCACCGATGGGAGGTCGGCGTCTGTGACGTCCGCGCTGACATCATCAACGTGAGACCAGGCGGCGAGGGGGGGTATAAGGCAGAGCGTGGAGCAGCGTGATGGGCGTGACCGGGGCGGAGATCCAGGGAGCGACCGCCCGGTGTTTTCCTCCACGGTGCCCCGTGTCACGCCAACCGCTGCGTTCGTAGTTAGATGGGCTTGCCTTTTGGATAAAGGGTTTGAAACCCCGTTTCGTTGTGGTGGCTTTTACGAAGGTCTTTTCAGGGCAAAAAGAACGAGGAGCTCCCGTTGCAGAGATGTGGTCGGACACGGGCCCACCGGGTCCGTCCGGGTCGAATGGTGGTTCTGGTTTCCTTGCCGACGTCCGTCAAGCCGAAGTTGAGTGGCGTCCAAACATTCCCGTCGCGACGCCGCTTTCCTGCCTGTGGGTTTCCGAGGAGTTTCCAGCGCGAGACCACACTGACTGCGGCGGAGTCGGAACGTCACCGAACGGAAAGAGGAATGGTGGAAGTACGACCGCTCGGACGCAATCGTGCTGTTAGCAAACTCCAGGACTGGCTTGGGCAATACAAACCGCACACATGGACTCACTCAAACACACGCACACACAAACATTCGCTCACACACAAACACACACACACACACGTACACGCACATCTTGGTCCCCACCCACACAACCAACGCATGTTCACACTCACACAAACACTCTGTCACACACACTCACACACACACACACACACACACAGCCGCTCGGTCACACACAGCAAACACCCGCTCGTCTTGTTTACACTTCCATGCAGCGCCAAAGAGAGGGTGCCTCGCAGGCCCTTCATCAAACACGAGGAGGCCCGCTCCCTGGAGCACTGACCCCGCGGTGAACCGTACCCTATCTCCGGCTCCGCCCACTCAGAGGGGGCCCGCCAGCCGGGCCGTGATGGATGGAGCGCACCCCGGCCGTCCCAGGGATCCTGGCCGTGGACGAAGGGAGGACGCCACGCGGCGGGCGCAGCGGGACAGAGGGAGAACGCACGAGCACGAGGGGAACGTGGCCGCGGCCCGCGGCGAACGGAGCCCCCGTGATTCCTTAACCTCGGACCCTCAGCTGTCCCTTTTACACAAAGAGAGAGAGAGAGAAAGAGAGAGAGAAAGTGTGTGAGAGAGAGAGAGAGAGAGAGAGAGAGAGAGATTTTATTGAATTGAAGATTGGATTGAAAGAGAGCAGCTCTGTTTTAAAGTAGATTTTTTTTTTAAATCTCCAGACAAAGAAGAATCTTTTGAGCAATTAAAAAAGGTGGCACAAGATAAAGTAGTCTAAATGCTCACAATTGGTAAGCTATTTACATGACAACACATGCTAAATGGGTTTTTTAAAATAATTTTCGCAAGATTTCTTTGTCAAGTTTTCTGTGGCCCCATTGATGAAGAACTTTATAATAATGTTTTAGATCATGCAATAATAATGACTTTTGGCCCCAAAAAAACTGATCTATGTTGGTCCTGAAAGGCTGCCCTTCATTTGATTTTTTTATCTGAATAAATATCTTTGAAAAAACCCAGCTCACGCAGAAATATATTATTAGAAGTATATTTAAACAGACTCTTATAATACTTTTATCATAATACTTGAATTCACTATATCCTGAATATATTTCTCAATATTCCTATTCCTTCTAAATTGAATAAATCAGAACCCCAATCATGCAAATGATGCCAATGTGTATTTTACTGCTAACCCACAGCTGGGTGTGTAGTGAGAGTGTGTGGAGATGAGTAACATGGAATTCACAGGGATCAGGCCTCGCACGAACATCCAGGTCACACATTTCATAATTCACATTCCTCTGGATTCACTGGAACACAACGAGAGAGAAAGGGAGAGAAAGAGAGAGAGAGAGCTCATGTTCTCTTGATAGAGATGTTGAAATGAAGTAACACTTTAGAGTGAAATATGAGAATGAGGAAGAGACCAATTAAATCAATCCAGAATCAGAAGTTACAGGATACCAAAAAGACACCAGAAAAACATGAGAAATATGAAAAGGAAAGACGCGTAAAGGTAAAGAGAGAGAAAGAAACATAAAGGGAAAGAGAGAGAAAGAAAGGGAAAGGTAAAGTGAGAGAAAGAGTAAGAAAGGTAAAGGTAGCACAGTAGAGCTCTGAGTGTGTGTGTGTGTGTGTGTGTGTGTGTGTGTGTGTGTGTGTGTGTGTGTGTGTGTGTGTGTGTGTGTATGTGTGTCTGTGTGTCTGTGTGCTGACTCACATGCTTCCTTCAAGCCAAGGACACGCACTGCACTGCAGTGTGTGAGCCTACTGAATACACAATCAGCCAGCTCAGGAATGCACTCCTTGTAATTCATTTATACAGAAGAACAAATGGGAAGAACTAGCTATTCACATTTAGACACGCCTTCGTTCTCACTTCATAAAGAGTTCTATGCTTTTCTGCATAATGTTTCCTTAATAGGTTAAAATACATCAACAGGTTGGACACAAGACAAGGTTGTTGTCAGTGCAGTATGTGTGTGGCCAGGAAGATAGCCGTATGGACATAATCGCAGGTCACTGAGTCGCTCCAGTTGCATATTGATGTCCATGACTGGGGCAAGCTGTGACCTTGTGAGTCTGTCACTCAAAACCTAAAAATTTGATTGTGATGTCAGATAGTTGCGAACGTGAGAAATATCATGAACAGAAACGTATTATCGTGGATGTAGCCAAGAGAGTGTTGCAACATGACAATATGCAAATGATAGGACTCTATGTTAATCTGGTTGGTTACAATGTGCTTCATTCAAATGTAGACAGCCTATAGTACACTTTGAGTCAGGCATCTGGTTGTTGTGTATATGAACATATCTTTACTTTCTTTTAACAAACTCAAGGGATTTATTTGCCACATGTCCCGATGGCGTGTGCAATCCCAGAGGATGCATGTGAAAACCTCAGGTCTGCTTACTAAACACGATCACATCTCAGGGGAAACGTCTGTTCCTTCTATCTCCAGGTCTCATCCACAAGAACAGTTTCCTGTAAACCTAACCTGTTGATTCAAAACAATGCTATTTAAATCATTCTAACGATGGTTTACCTAGATAACCATAATACCTTCCATCAAGTGACAAATAATATATTCTTACAATATTGCTTACTCATAACCCAGGGAAGTGGGAGTCTTTGAAATTGGCGCCACTGTGTTGTTAGTTGCTAAATTTGACTTGGACTGTGTTTTCTGTTTGTTCGTGTCTTATTAGGTGCTGCTAAAATAGAATTTTTTCCAAAGGTAAATCGGTGTGTTTTCTCTCACAGACCAACAAAAGATTCTCGCACACACGCCTCACCCTGACCTTGGTCGTGCCAGAACAGCTGCCAGACCAGCCTACCCCTGGGAACCTGGTGGGATGGCTGCTCCTGTGGGACCGCCACAGGGATGTTATGGAATAGGGTGTCTGTTGTCATGGAGGAGAGGACTCCCTCTCATAATGTTCTCTTCAACATGTCAGAGCTATGTGTGTTTGAGCGTGTGTGTGTGTGTGTGTGTGTGTGTGTGTGTGTGTGTGTGTGTGTGTGTGCGCGCGCGTGTAGCAGTGTGACTACAATGCTTTGTACAAGTGTTTCCATTACATAACACACTTGCCCTGAACAACCCCCTTCCTCTGTAATCTCAACACTATCACATCACCCGTCATCTTAAATCCATCAACACACCATTCTCTTGCCCTGCTTCTCTCCATTAATCCATCACTTCCTCCCTCCATCCAGCCCTCCACCCTGCCCATCCCACTTAGCCACATGCCCATGGGTTTTCTGACCTTGTAGTGACCTCTTTAATTATGATGGCCAGAACGGGACGTGGAAGAGAATGAGAAGGAAAGAGGGGGATGGAGATGGATTGGAGAGGAAGGAAAAGATAGAAAGACGTTAAAAGAGAAAGATAGATTAATGGTATTAATCAAAAGAATGGAAACAGATAAAGATTCAAGGATGTATAGATTGATTAAGAAAAATAATTGAGATGTAAAATCATATGATAAAAGCTGCTATTTTGCAGTCAGGAACTTGATTTGTTTAAATGAAGACTGAAAATAAAACTCCATTTGCTGTCAGAATCCAACCCCTCCGAATGCATTGATTAGATGGGCAAACAGAATGGATTGACACAAACCAGTTGACTGTGTGAGTGAAGCAGGTTATTTTGCGATAGACCAAGAAATGGCTAAATACTGGCATAAACAAGCCAAACAAAACCTGATGAATTAGACCACAATGATTGACAAACTCCAGCGTCGAGATGTGAAAGCTGATTGGTTGAGAGTTGTAGAGTAGACAGAGCAGTGGGCGTCCAGAGCATCGCTCCTATACTTGGCGTGGAGGGCAGGGAGGAGCGCACTCATTGGACTGACCCACATCCTACAGACAGACATGACTGTCAGGGTAATGCTCTGATAATAACCAGGGTTAATGCTCTAAAAGACCATGTCCTGGGGGGATCAAATAGGATGGATTTATTTAGGTTGTTAACCATGCCAAACATGGTTATTTCCGCCAAAATCAGCTTTTCGACCTCGCCTCGCCATCTCAATCCACTGCTTACATGTGTGTTCACAGGTTGAATTTGATTGACTGCTCAGATATGACTGTTAACATGTTGTGCCTGCTTTACACCATTAATATACTGTATATATTGACTATTGGCACAAGCTATGTTCCCCTAGGTATTTTTGCTTTGAAACCGCCATCAATAATAGGCCGGTATCACAATCATTGAGTAGGCCCGAAGAGGTTATTGTAGGTTATAGCGAATGTACTGGTCCCTATTTTGCTTTGCCACTCGCACACACAAATACACTCTCTCTCTCTCCCTCACTCTCACACACACATATACACACACACACATACCCTCTCTTCTGGTAAACTCTCTGCTGCCTGTCTGTGCCGAACAAAGCATGGCTGTGGTTGAGCTTATTTACCAGAGCGTCATCACCAGTATATGGGGAGATAAGGAATGTGCCGACAAAACACAATAGAGGGGGAGAGAGAACACGAAATATGGGGAAAATAAGGGGGAGAAAGAGTTCAAGAGGATACATTTATTTACTGACGGGCGAATAATAATAATAGGGTTATTCCATGGACCAGGTCTGATGCGACCGACAGCATTCGTCCAGGATAATATGTTAACATATTTTCTTACTTATTTTTTTCTTAAATCTCTCTCTCGCTCTCTCTCTCTCTCTCTCTCTCTCTCTCTCTCTCTCTCGCTCTCACTTTTGTCTCATTATTTACAAAACAAATCTCTTTTAACAAGTCTGGAAAAAGAGGCACTCTTTTGATTGGATGTGTGTGGTTCAGTGGTCCACAGTAGAAAAGGAGGAGGAAGACTTGTTTCCTGTAAATTATTTTGTGTGCACCTTCAGTCTACATTGTCCTCTTATGTAGGTGTATTCTGTCTCTCTTGCATTCACAGAATATGTGTGTCACACACCCATGATAGAGTCGCTGATTTGAAAGTTCGCTCTGTTGGCCTAATAAGTGTGTTTGGAGTACAAAAGGGGGACTTTGCAGCCATGAGATGGGCCATAATCCCTGGCATTAGGGCCATTGAGTAACACCGCAGAGGGCCCAGGGAGACCATTCTTTTGGGAGCACAGAGGGGCGGACAGGGTGTCACTGGGCTGGGTTTGAGGGTCACATGCTCGTTGTTTTGGAGACAGAGTGCCTCTGTTGTTTCCATCTGTCATGCTGGCCCTGTGAGGCCACCCACCAGTGGAATTGTAATGAAAGCAATTACTTTTTAAGTCTGGTAATAGCGCACAGAGAATTTGTCCTGTGGCTTTCAAAGCCACCCTTCTCTGTCCGACCTTGCTACATTGTCGTTTGTGTTGTTGCCGTCCGTTCTAATGCGAAACACTTATAAATGAAAAGCAGTCACAAGTGGCAGTTTAAGATTGGCCTATAGGCTATGAGGGAAAGCGGAAGTGTTACGTAAGGCCCTGAGGTTTGGCTGGTTTGGTTGTTTGGTTTGGAGTGCCGCACGCTAGACCCTCCAGGCCAAGTGCCCAAGGCCTTTGTGCCGCTTCCAGCACTCGGTGCCCAGCAAACCCCGGCCCCCAGCCCAGGAACCATCCAGCCCGACTCCACCAGGACCAGGTGCTGTCTGGAGAGACTCAAAGAGTGGCTGACCATGAATGGTCACAGAAAAACGAGTTAGCATTTCATTACATGTATGCCACAATAGGACAGTTTTCCTATTTTGATGAGTGCCTGTTTAATCTCTTCACTGTAAAAGTAGAAGCTCGAACATACAGTTCACACGTAACACTGTGATTAACTGTCAGAAAGACTTGCGGCGTATTTGGGGCACATGCAACACGACAAGCTTCAACAGATGACCTGCAGTTACAACATATTTTGAATACAAGACATTCAGAGCAGAATGAAGGAAATCACAACTGACGTCAATCTTGCATTGAGTTGTTTCATAAGAACAGAGGGGTTGGAGTAGAACAGCGAGATATTCCCCTCCAAGCCTTTTTTCACAGCATTTTCACTCCGTCTTCCAGCACATCTGTCTACAGAGCTATCCCTGAGTTGTCTATCCATTTCATAAAGCCTTTTATAGCACAGACGACAGGTGCTCAACCCCACAGTGTTTATGTGTGTGTCAGTGTGTGACAGTGGTTAAATTACATGTCGATCTATCTGTATAACTCTCCTTAACCCTTCGGTGAAAAATCTGCCGCACTGTCTGTCTGTGCGTCCACTGACCGAATACCCTGACATTATTTCCAAAGCCAAATGTCTCAACGTGTTATTGCATTTTCACGTGGATGCCAGATCAAGAAGAGCCCACACCTGTACAAATAAGAGGATTGGCATAGAACAGTGTGTGAGTATTCCTCTTTCACTTCCTTTTTGTGAGGGTGATGAAACAGGATATCTCTCGGTCTTGTTATTTCAGCTTGGATGTGCTTCAGCCATGATTTATTCATCACATTTGAGAGGTGTTATGTAATGACATGTACAGATTTGTTTTTACGGCCCATTTCTCAATAGTGCGATCGCACTGCCATTTGTTTGTCATGCAAAATGCTCACCAGCAGGATGGCTGATTCCCATTATTTGAATGTCTTGGTTGTTGGGGTTTTAATGCTAATTTGAATGTTTCCATGCAGCTACCAATTTACATTTTCCATTGGAAGATGTCTTATGAAACGCTGTGTCCCTTTTCCCTTATCTTCATCCATTTTGTCTTTAATGACTCGCCTCTACCTGATCTATTTGGAGGTCTGAAAGCACTCAGCCTCATGTCTTCATCTTTATTTATGACGCTGAAGGATTTCACTGATGTAGAGTCTTTATTAACCATATACCGCGGAATTGTTTTGTCAGAAGGATTACCACAGCTTCGGCAAGTAGCAATACAGCTCACAGCAATCATGTCTGAGGAACTGACTCCACCTACTGCCCACAACAGTCAACTGCTCATGAAGTGGCCGCAGGACTATACTGGTTTCAGATTATCCATAGTCAACCATAGGTACCTATCTAGTAATAAGACGCACAGTCCACTACCTTTCTTATTGTCGTTTGCACAATATTGTTCCAATTTAGGAACATATTTCATGAATGTGACTTCTACATGTACCTTAATGGCTAGCAATTGAAAGTTGCTGTTTTATCAGAATTCTGATGTTTAATTATTGGTTTAGTGAAATCGAATTCGAACAATTGAAAGCACCAAACTACATCAACCAATAAATAAGAATATGTGTATATAATCTAAATTAAAGCATTAAATCACATGAAAGCATCACTCAGTTGCTGTAGATTTGTCGGCTGCACATCCATGATTTGAATCTCTCGTTCCACCATCTCCTAAGGTGCTCTATTGGATCGAGATCTGGTGTCTGTGAAGGCCATTCGAGTACAGCGAACCCGTTGTCATGTTCAAGAAACAAGTTTGAAATGATTTAAGCTACGTGACGTGGTGCTTTATGTATGCGCTGTCGTCGTAAGGAGATGGACATGGTCAGCGACAATATTCAGTTTGGCTGTGGCATTGATAAGATGCTCAAGTGTTACAAAGGGGCCCAAAGTATACCAACAAATATCCCCCACATCATTACAACACCCCCAGCCTGAACCGCTGATAAAAGGAAGGATGGATCCAGGCTTTCATGTTGTTTACGCCAGATTCTGACCTTACCGTTCGAATGTTGCAGAAGAAATTGAGTCTCATCAGACCAGGCAACATTGGTCCAATATTACGTTGTCCAATTTTGGTGAGCCCTTTTAAATTGTAGCCGTATTTTCCCGTTCCTGCATGTAGTTATCTTAGACTTAGACATACTAAACTTTATTGTGAATTTGTACTCTTTCTCAAAATCCGCTCTAATTAGAGCACCTACAATGACACACATTTCAAAGCCATAATGGTTGCATATTGACACCAAAGAGAAAGTTCAAGCCACCATCATATGGGCCATTGGCTTAATTGGAGTGACCAATCAGCTTCAGATAAACTAAGAAAGGCAATGCAAAGTGTGTTAAAATGCCACCAAGCTCTTCTTCTTTGGTGATATGCGTGTCTAGACTTAAATAGACTTGGATCTGGTAGGTTGATTGTCTGACTTTTGCTCCTTACGTGTGCACATTCTGATTGTGTGTAATGAAAAGAGCATGTCACTGGGCCAGTGGCTAAGGAGATTTTAAGTACAGCTGTGAAACACCGTGAAGCATCTTTTAGCATGTAACCAAACTCTTTCCCTAATGGATGGATAGGTGATTGGACTAAGTTAGTTCCTGTCTGCGACACACTCACTATTGAAGAATTGCCCCGAGGAATGTATGTCAGGTTAAAGTCATTTAGAGTGCTGTGCTTTTGTGCCTCTCTTCAACAGATGCGAAGATTTCATTTACTCTGGATTTACAAAAAGGCAAACAGGAAACGTTTTTTTACTAATTGGTCTGTGAATCACTCGGGCAGAATCGACTATTGCTTGAGCCATTCGAAGGGAAAGGTACAGTCCTCTTTCCAAGTGTGTGTGTGTCTGTGTGTATGTGTGTGTATGTGTGTGTGTGCCATTGTGGGGGTTCAGAATTTATGCAATAGTGTGTGTGTGTTTGTGGGTGAGGAGAAGGGGCGGGGTTATTGTTAATTAAGAATTTAATCCGATTTGGAGTACTAATAAAATATTGGATGGTAAAATAAACATTTTAAATACTGTATGTAATAAGATTATACATCTGCAGATGGTGCTAGAGGAATGACAGCCCGTTGCCTATATACCACGCTTTTATTAATTATATTAAGATCGAAAATTGAAGCAATAATATTTCACAATTGACCAAATTTGCGTTGGGATGCTTTGATATCTTGCATGCTGAATGTCCAGCACGTAGTTTAAATACTTTAATAACGATAACGTTTCTGTATTTTTTTATAATTAATTTGCATTAAATATGAATTACGTCTCTAGGTTCAAGCCAGCAGTTTAAGGTGTGTCGTGGATTAAAGCATGAGAGAGTGCCAAATTCACCGGGTCCCTTGGGATCTCAAAATCTTCGTGTCCAATCAGGGACCGCTACTCTGCAGAAAGCTGAAATTGCATTCTGCCTTCTTTCTTAGAAGGGGACTGTGTCTTACAGCTGCCTTAAAGCTACTGACTCGGCAGATGACTTAAACTTGCTAACAGCGCCAGAGCTCGAAAGACTTCAGAGGGTCCACTCAGAAGTTATACTCAGTCAATCAATATTGAACATTAGTTGTGCCCGGGTTACAGATAACATTGCTCGGAGTCCGTTTTCTTGGTTTTAATTTTTTTTTCTCCATTGAAATAAGGAATAAAAATTGTTTTTCTCTTGGTTATTTTTACTCTGATTTGGAGAGCAAATGTCTCTCCCTTCACCCCGGGACTCATCCTAAGGTTCAGAAGACACCAGAATATTCATCCTGCAGACTTCCCGGTGTCGAAATGGGCAACAGACAAATTCTGTTGTCTCTTGTCCTGGTTCTTTTAATAATTCTGTCCTCCGGTCAAGACTCGGGGAAAGAGGGCACAAAGGAGGAGATACCGGAGGGAGCATCTACCCTGGCTTTCGTTTTTGATGTGACCGGTTCTATGTATGATGACTTAGTGCAGGTTATCGAGGGCGCATCGAAGATTTTGGAAACTTCGTTGAATAGACCCCAAAAAACGTTATATAACTTCGCCTTAGTCCCGTTCCATGACCCAGGTAAGTGTGCAATTGATTTACGCACAGTCCCCAAAATACAAATTACATCCACAACTCTTTTGTTGCACTTCTGTATTTTGCACAACAGTACTCAAATTAGCCTACAGTTTTGGCGTACCAAACATTTCTTTTGCTTATTTTTCCTTAAATTTAGAACCACGTAAAAATGTAATGTTTTGTAAATGGATGCAGTTTACAATAGTTAGGTCTATTGTATGCTTTGCTTTTCAAACATAACACAAAAACGTGAGAAATCTAGTAGTTTACTCACACTTGGGTCTCTAAATGCCAAATGCATTCACACCTCCGAAGCAGGGCATTGTCTCCTCGCACCACACAGATGTTCAACTTCTCTGTCACTATTATTAGCATACCGGCTGAGTTAGTAGGCTGGCTTGTGTTTGACTTGGATCTTGGTTTTCAGGAGCGTGATGATGGTGATGATCATCACACACATGCGCGCGCACGCACAAACAGTCTTCGCTCTCTCATCAGGAGTGAACACACTGCCAGTTATGAAGTTATTATTATAATTGTTACATTGTGCTATTCTTATGTTTACCTACTGTATTACATAATTTTTATGTTGACTAAGACACAAAGATTGTAGGTTGTTCATAAGTGTTTGTGAGTTCCATCGCCCCCAACCCCTTTCTGTCTGCGGCTGGCCCTGTTTCCAGTACCAGTCAAAAGTTTGGACACACATTCCCATGCACTGTAATGGGGAGGTGTGTCCTAATCTTTCAGTGCTACTGTATATATGTGGCTATAGGTTGAATTTATTCCATTAAAAAGCACGAAATGTGGACTAGGCGTATGATGTAGGCTACACCAAGATTGATTTGAACTTTTGTTCCAAGTGTTCTGGGTGAAAAAGAGAGGGCACAGACAGTGTGAGTCAGTAATTATCCATGGAGAGGGTGGGGAAGTTCGTTGCACAAAACATAAACAAAAGATGTTGTCATGTCACGTGTGTGCTGAATTGGAGGTGAGATATGGAGAAGTGTCAGCGGAAACTCATTGTGTCAACAACACAGTGATCCGTGCACACTCATGCATAGAGTAAGCTATGTCTATGTGTTTTATGTCTTATATAGTATGTCTATGTGAATGTGTAAAGACATGATCCATGTCAAATAATACCTGATAAATAAAGGTAGTAGGTTTAAAGCATAAACCATCAGCTCATCCTTGGAATCCTTCCTACAACATCTATTTTACAATACTTGTATGATATTTTGGACTAAATTGAAGGACCATATTGGTGGTATTCACAAAAAAAAGGAAACTATAGAAAGAAAGAAAGAAAGAAAGAAAGAAAGACAGACAGATGGTCAGAAAGAATGGCAGAAAGAACAAAAGAAAGAAAATAAATAAAGAA
>JAVQJS010048380.1:0-18186 GCA_036024795.1 Galaxias rostratus | reverse complement strand
CTCTGTGGCTGCTCTCATAAAGGACAGTGGCCTTGTCTCCATAAGAGTTACAAATTGAATACTACACTTTCCAAGGACTCCTCTAACTTACAGAACTCTGTGTGCGTGCGTGCACGAATAAGTGTGTGTGTGTGTGTGTGTGTGTGTGTGTGTGTGTGTGTGTGTGTGTGTGGGTGCGTGCGTGCGTGCGTGTGTGTGTGTGTGTGTGTGAGTGCGTGAATGCATGTGCGTGCATGTGTGTCTGTCTGTGTGAGAGCATGAAAGAAAGAAAGAAAGAAAGAAAGAAAGAAAGAAAGAAAGAAAGAAAGAAAGAAATTGCTTGTGAAACATTGGCATTCGTCCATGAAACAGCCTAATGGAAGCCTCAAATGGGAATATTGCTGGTTTTACTTTACTTCTATCCGTGTATGGACCGCCTGTCTTAACAACTTATGTCAGTATCACACTTTCTCATAGACACTTTCTGAATTGTTGTAATTTATAAACCAAGTGCAGCTCATGGGGTTTTTTTTCAGCATGCTGTAGCTCTCCCTGAACAAACAGCCCGTGCAAACACAGTTCAGTGTTGACTTCTACTCCAGACTCCTCACCAGCTGGCCATTGGCACCGAAACACTCACGCACAAGTGTCAGGGTTGTAACTGGTGTGTTCAGGATTTATTTCTCGGTAATTCGATGCATACATAGTTTGGCTCTCCAGTTCTCTCACTCCCTCACTGCTCTGCCTCTTTCTTGCAGTCTTTTTCATCGGTCCTCTTTAGTATCTGTGAACGAGGTCGGTATACAATCCCAAGGTCATCGTGTTCGCTGCTAACCAAACAAACCAGCAGATGCTTAGCTGCCCCACTTGCCAAGCACTGCAGAGGTCCTTTTTTAAAGGGATGTAGTATTATATTTGGGAGCATCTGCAGTTGTTTGTCTTATACCAAGTTGTGGTTTCTGTGGTTCAGTCATCTTGCTGCATTTGCTTTATTTGTGCTTGGTGATGACAATATAACGCAATATGTTTTCAATTGTTACCCATGCAGAGCTCATTTTAAAAGTAATGTACATAACCATTAATATGTATAAATGTTCAATTACGATGCTGAAATGTATGATGTTGTTCAATCAAACAAATTTAGTAATCTTTGTACTGGATAATCTAATCATACCGAGAAGACCCAGACACATCTTCTAGTTACAACCACAGGACTTTATGAACGCAAAGCAAATATGTATGTAAATGTATGTAAACTGTCTGTTAAAAAGTTTTCTTAAAATGACAATTCTCGTGGTAATACTCCGCCATAGGCATAGCCACCACGCGCACACACACACACACACAGTGGAAACGGGTGAGTGAGGGGTAGGGAGGAGGAGGAGGAGGCGTTGTAGCTGTAATGTCCTTGTTGTGGATGTACAGTGGGTTGTACATCTCCCCCCTGGGATGTGAGCTAATTAGCCAAGGTTGAGTGGGACAAGAGGGAGAGAGGAGAGAGGGGGTGGGGAGAGGAGGCGACTGGAGGACGGGTTGGGGGGGTGCGTGTAGGAAGGGGGACGGAGGCGGGGGGTGGGGGGACAGCCAAGGTCAAACCCATAAGTCTGCATAGGCTACCGAATGTGTTCGGTATACATTGGCGTTGATGGTTCGCTCACCGTCCAATGTTGCCACTGCTCCCTTTTCCCACTACCCCTTTTACCGCTACATCTTCATGTCTGCCTTTCTCTATAGGTGGGGAAGTCTGTGTTACTCTGACGGATTAAAGAAGAAACGCTGGGAAGTGTCTCAACAAAAAGAAAAGCTGTGTAGAATGGGATAGAGAGGCATCGACGTGAGGAGCGCGACGCGTTCGAAGACGCCGTCCGGAGACGGAACCTCACCACCTCACCTTTCCATTCCCTTGTTCTCTCCCTCTCGCCCTTCCTCTCAGTCTGCCCTTATTTATCTATGTCTCTCTCTATGTTAACCATATGTCACACTGTGAAATACACCCACACATTGAATGGCCATCATAAAAATGTACATACACACACTTGCGGGCGCACACAGATGCGCATGCATCACATTACATTAATGTGTGTCTGTGTGTGTGAGACTGTGAGTGTACGGGTTTGTGTGTAAGTATGAGGGGGTGAAATATGAAATGGCTGAACAGACATAATTTATGTTCCTCCTATCTCATTCTTTATTGGCCTCACTGTGACTACAGTATGAATATTTTGCCTCCGAGCGTATCAAGGACAGGGTCATGTTTGCATAAGGAGGTAAATTATGACACTGATAACAATGTTGCTGTGCCCTGCCACAGACAGACAGAAGGAGAGCTGGAAGCTGAGGGGAGGGGGTAGACTGGGGAGCAGGGAGAAGAATGGACGCAGGAAGAGAGAGAGAGCTGGAGAGAGAGAGAGAGAGAGAGAGAGAGAGAGAGAGAGAGAGAGAGAGAGAGAGAGAGAGAAAGAATGAAGAGAATGTGGGATCAAGATAAGAGAATAAAAACGGGACAGCTACTGTTTTACAAATCACAATTCTTTGAGTGAGACAGCAGGTGTATATAGGTGCTGTGTATAAGCTGCTTGCTATATCAATTTAGGCATCATAGGATCTGACACAAAACCTTTTGAATATCTGTTGAAAGCCTTTTTCTTTTGTCTATCTGATGTGTAAGTAACAGTTGCTTTGTTTATGACACACTGTCAGCATTTTGGGTGATTCACTGACAGGAAGTGAGTCAGGACTTTTGCCTGAGCTGAGCGTTCTCGCATTTACATCATATCATCATCTCTTTGAGGTCTTGAGTGTGGGTCTGTCATTGAACTTCTTTTTATTATATATGTATGATTTGTTTATTTTTGCAAGAAAGACTTACCAGATACAGTCAGCATAGCGCTCTGGCTGACTTTGCTTTAGTATTGTCTCTCAATTGATAGTTTTCTATGCAGAAAGTACGCATGAAAGTCAAACAATGTCCTACAGCTTTCTAATGACAAAACAGTCAGGTGGTTAGTGGTTAAGCTTGAAAAAAGCACCATCTTTCCACTGGAAATCTACTTGTCCTTGCACTACCAATCCGTAGCATACAGCTATGTTGTTGTGTATTTAGATCACACAAAAAAGTCTCATGTTCTGGGCCAATATTTCCTTTTTTTTTGCGTCAACTGATGCTATGCCAAACACCCTCTAGCTCCTTTTGACCTTGTGTATGTTGAATGCAGCTCTAGGCCCCTGCAGGAAGACAAACGCTCCCCCCAGATTGCAAGTATCTAACAACAACATGTTGCCACTGTCAAGGTTATTCTCGGGTTAAGATGAACAATCTTAGCTTGCAGGGAGAGAGAAAAAAATACAACAACCAAGACACACTATAACAATGCTTGCAGAATCTCCAAGCGGAAAATTGTATAACCTTTTCAGATATGATCAGATGAGTCTTGTGACTACGTGCATAGAGCAGGAAGGAGTGCTTCGTAATAAATAAACCAGGTTTGAATAATTATTTTTGATTCTGTCTTACCAGGTCAGAAGAGATACTATACGTGCTTTTCACTAACCAACCACCATGGCGAATCGAAAAGAAGTGAGGGTACTCAGTAGATAGTGAAAGAAAATGTGTTGGTAATGAGAAATGCATCAAGAGGCCCCAAAATTAAAACATTATTATAGAGTAAGTATCAACAGTATGTCTGTCTAACACATCACCCTAGATCTGTGCATGGTGATCTATAGTCAAGCATTATCACTTATTGTCCGTAGTCGCTCTCTCTCTCTTTCTCTCTCTCTCTCTCTCTCTCTCTGTCTCTTTTGCTCTCTCTTTCTCTCTCTTTTGCTCTCTCTCAAGGTCTTCCTCTGTCTGTCCTGGCCCAGCCAAGGTCACCCGTTCCGGCACAGGCACCGAGCAACCTTGAGCCGCTAACGGACCGGGAAATGTGTGTTCTCCCGTTCCACCGCCTACGTGTCCCCGTGTCCATCAACCGGATACAGAGCAGAGCTGCCGTGAGATGTTTCGCTATGGGTGCACTTCACCACTAGGTCACTCCTGGACCTGTAATCGCAACACAAGCAGTCCCCCATCAAGGCCAGCCAAGGAGAAAGCAAGCACGCAGGCCACTGCAACAGATGTAAATTACTTTTTAAATGAATAAGGTGCCTTTGAAGTAAGTGCATTAACCTGAGGAAAAAGCAACCAACTCTTTGGCTGTGCATGTGTGTGTATGTGTGGGAGGGGCTATGCATGTCATTGTTTGGTAACTAATTGGATTTATTTGTCTTGACAGAACACATGCCATTGCCAGTAAACAAATCTGAATTGTTGCGTATTGCTCCGACCGTATTAGCAACCAAAGGTTCACTGCTTAGTATCTTTTCAGAACTAAACTTCAATTACCGGCGACGTGACCACTTTATGAGCTATTATGATAAACACAAACGTATCTGTACCAACGGCTTTGTGCAATTAACAATATCGTCCTGAAAGGGTTCTCTGTAGAAGCCTAAGAGTCGGCACAATGTGCTCCCATAGTCAGACTCTGATCGGCCTTGGGCTTGATATTAAAATCCATGTCCTTCCTTTCTCCCAGCCTCCGTTAAAAGCTCTTTGTGACCAGGAAACTACTTTATGAACCCACTGAAAGACACTCCAAGGTTCCTATTCAGCCTGTCTGATAGCGTCCCTGCTACGGCGACAGAGAGGAGCTGGCTTCACCTTGCCCTTCTCTTCTCCTTAGTCTGTGTGGCCCTGCTCCTCCGGGGTGGTGTCTCTTTGTTTCTATGGCTGATCCACGGTCGGTTTTATAAAGCAAGACCAATGCAACAAGGACAACTAAGAATCAACTTCATCAAGATCCTTTTTATCTGAAAAATTGCCTTGGAGCAGAGGCTGCTTACCCTTTGCGTTCTAAGGGAAAGCTATGATTCACACAGTTTCGTCGTGCATACTGTAAACTGACACATAGTTGAGTTAAGTGTACGTTACTCCTGGGTGCCGAGCAACACAGAATTGTGTCACGAAATCAAAAGAATCTGTTTTGACCTATCCTGCATTGCCTATAACCTTAACCGCGATCAGATTAAAGAGAAAGGTCTGTCTTTCATTTTGCCAAGGTCTCAGGAAATCAGTTTGTTTGAATATTATAAGTTGATGTGGGGGCTGTGGGCGCGTGAATCATATATATCTGTGTTTGTGTGGAGGTCTGACGGGACTTGGTTTTTGCGTGTACCTGGAAGGATCAATTCAAACAGAGGGAGGAATACTAAACATGTGTCTCCGCGGCCTTGAGACTTCACAGGGGCCCCGACAGCGGCGCTGGTCTCTGTAAACACAGTTTCCTCCAGTGGCTCTGTGTTTGGACAGGAAACTAGGAAGCTGATCAAACACTGGCCCAGAAGGCCACGGCTGCACTGAGCCAAAATGGCGCGGAGGTTCTTGAAAAGGACTCTAAACTGGGGGAAATGTGAAAAACAAACATGTCGCCTTGGCTTCCCGCTCCTCTGGTCTTTCCAACAGAAGCGATGCGGGATGTGACTGAACTTTTTTTACAATAACATACACACGCTACCAAGAGATCCTTATTGTTGACATGGTTTATTTTGGTTACACTTGTAAGGTGCATCCTCTCCACAAATAACACATATCCCACATATACACACTGTTTCTTCATGAACCACCCAGTTACTGTTGATTTACGACCAGGTCATGATGACATCATAGATCAGAGGCAGTAAATACTTGCTTGGATTCAAGGTGAATGGTGTGAAACAAGGGATGCACAAAAAAAAGATGAGACAAACAGGTGGAGAGCCAATAAAAAAGAAGTTGGAGGGATTGAGTCACAGAGGGCAAGATGTGATCAAGAGAGGGAAAGCAAATTGGGATAAACAAGTTGCTTTCCCCTTGCCACATGCAAATACTTAACTGTGCTTCCATCTTGTGACTGATTGATTGAACTGCAAATAATGCATAAGCTTCATGGTTGCTTTAAAGGCAAAAAAATACATATATGTATATGAATAAATCATGCTGTGCAGTTGATTTTGTTCACCGTTAGAAGAAGGAAAAAACGTTTTTTCAAAGTGTTTCAAAGATATGTTGATCTTCAAAGAGACGTTTATTTTCATGCTTGTAGTGAAAATAACGTAATGACCGTCTTATAGCAGAAAGGGGGAAATGCTGGTTCACACTGATGGCAGTCTACATTTATGAAAAGAACTGGAATAGCATTTGGAAAGAGGGAGTGAGAGAAAACTTAACCAATAATAATAATAATTCATTTTATTTAGTTTTTCATGAAAAAAAATGTTATTACAACAATATAATAGTAATGATAATAATAATAACCAAGTGAAATTATTCAACTTTATTTTAGATGACAAATAATTAACGTTTCAACTTCTCATTTGCTTTTGTCACACTGGTTGGGAAGAGGGCGGGACTATAAAACAATCTTACAAATATAGCTTTAGGATTTGATGGGTAAGTAATGATAGCTCAGAGAACTACTGTTTCTCAGAGAGATCCGCTGAGGATGGATGCCTTTGATCCGGCGTTGGTGATCCCCTGCAGTCTTCTGAGGCTTGGTTCCCGGAGGCCTCAGTGGAGATTTGCAGCATGGGCGTGCTGATCTCTGTGGACTGCAGGCTGCCAGCCACCCTGAGCAGACAGCTGATGACCATATCCTTGGCAAGACCAGCCTCAAGGTTGCCCTCTCGGCTCAACTGCTGAGTGATCTGGTCCAGACTGGTTAAGACCAGCTCTGAGTCCAGCAGAAGGCAGGGGGAGCTCGGGTCTGATTGCAAGCTACCGGCCCCATGCTTAGCCATGCTCTCCAGCATGTACTGCTGGTAGAGGTCCAGCAGTTTGTGCTCTAGGTAACGGTTGAGTAGGGAGTTGGAGAAGGGCCCCTCACGCCCCTGGAAAAGAAAGCTCCGTTCACAAATGCTCCCTTGTTTCCAACGGGAAGAGCCCCCCCTCATCTTGGGCCTGACCTGACAGGTTGGATCTAACAGCGAGTCCTCGCCAGCTGGGGGGACATCACAAGACTGGAGGAAGGGGCCTTCAACCTGCGTCTCGCTGCAGGGCAAGAGCTCACCTTCGTGGGCGGACAGAGGCAGGACCTGGTCGCCTCCAATGTGGAGGTCGCTGTAGTTCTCACAGATGGACTGGCAGGATGAGGGCACCAAGAAGGGGACGTCACCACCTGAAGCGATCTTCCCAGGGATCTCCATATCTGGAGAGATGAGCCTGTCAGGGCAGAGTCTCTGGGGATCCAGAGCTCGAGGCTGAGCTGAGGCGATTCTCTCCAATTTCCTCCGGTTTCGGGTTACCCGAGGGAGTATGGAGATTCCCCCGCTGTCTGTGTGCTTTGTGGAGCTTGGCAGTCTTCCTGAAGCACAGGAGGGAAGCAGGGCAGCAGCAGCGATGCGCTGTGAGCCTGTCCTGACAGAATCCTGGGGAGCCCTCACAGGAGGACGACGGCCATCACCGTTCTCCAGGTCACCGCAGAACGTCATGATCCAAAGTCTGCTCTCACACAGCATGGCCACTATCCTTCACAATGAGTGGAAAGAAGTACATCATTTAGCCTGCACTGTTATTTGATCAGGATATACATTACAATATTCTAATGATTATGAGGTAATATTAACTTTTGACAAAAGCAGAATAGGCTAGCAAGAACAAGTATTAGCCTGCAACATTATTTGAAATTGTATGATTATATAGTAGTCGTATTATACAGTGTTATGATACTTAGATACTAATAAAATAATATCGTTCACAAACACGTGAAAGATAAACAAGTTCAATCTTTAGCCTTCAGAAATACGTTTGCTTTTATAATGATACACAGTAAAATAATCATGGTAAATTGTTATTTTTCACAAACATGATAAACAAACAAGTGTCTGTGCTAGCTTGGAGCATTTTCCTTTATTGTAATATACATACCTACATATCCTCATTTTATTGTGATAGTTCTATGTTTCTGATACATTATGATGTTTCACAAACGTGTGAAACAAACAAGTATACATACATGCATTAAAAATGGACTCTCTTTTATAATTGGTTGGGATGTACTCTACAGTAATACAACAATAAGGATACATTATTATCTTTCTCTTCTGCCCATAAAAGATTTCATGTATGTATCTTACCTTTTAATTTAGAGCACCTCTCCAAATGGTAACAGTACTCCAACAGTACTCAGCTTAACTCAGGTTCTCTCAGCCAAGAGCTATGTAGAGACTGTCAGTCCTTAGACCCGTGTTTGTCAATGTTTAATGAAGAGAGAAATGATTGATGTTTGAAAATGAGAGTGTAACCAGCTCCAATAATACTTAAATCTAAACGCAACCACAAGGGGAAGTGAGACATCAAAACGCTGGCAAGTTGGTAGTTCTGTTCATGCTTAATGTCATAAATTACCGTTTGCAATGACAATAACACATTGTAATTTGATCCAATTTTAAGGGTACAATTCAAATAGAGTCTTAGCACAGCACTGAAGAGAACTGCAAAAGCAAAGAGTCACACTGTGAGTGTACACGTTTAGACAATGAAATTGCATTTATAATGCATGTATGAAACCAATCTTGTTGTGTTTCTGTGTCGAATACAGGTGTCGATCAAAAGCAGAAAGGAAAGCAGATTAAGCCGAACGAAACCTGATTAAACTTCAGTGGAAAGAAAGTATGTCGTTCCGTTTTTATTGTCACAGTAGGCTAAATGGCATAAAACCCTTTATTTATATTTATAAATTTTTTCATTGATGCTCAATATTCATAATAGAAACAAGGCATGTTTTTCTGCGGTAGCAATGTTTTTTTAATAGTTCTGTTATTGCTGTTTATAGTTAAAGACAAATTAGAATATTAAAGGTGTTATAAGCACAAATCATAATTTCCTCCATGAAATTGTCGTATATCACTCAATTAGAATATGTTGAAACCCCATACAAAAATTTGGAACTCGAAAGCCAGTTTCCAAAGAATTGTTTTTATTCAGCTGCATAACATACGCATGCAACTACAGACATCTACTCTACAATCTATCATCCACTGTTTGTGCATGCAGTTTGTCTTAATATCCCTTTGCCTTTCCCACATATTTGGGAACCCCCCCAACATGCAAATTTGACATAAAAAATACGTTTGTTTTTCCAATCACCTCTGACCTCTGACTTTTAGGGTTTTACTCCACTTTACAACTAGCCCCATCCTTACAGTTATGATAAACTAAGGAAGAAATCAATTAACCTCCCCTTCTTCTCTTTGTACATCTGTCCAATCTTAGAGTTCTCTGCTCAAGATGACGAACAAATGTGCAAATATTACGTTCCTTCAAAGCTCTGAGAATCTTCATTGTATTTGCTTCCCTTCTTCCTGTCTGGTTCTCGGTGATGTTCACTGTTTGATGTCCTGAAGTATCCAGGGTTGTGCCGCTTCTCACCAAATCCTTGACCCCCCTCTTTCTTACACTCCCTCTCCATCTCCTTAACAGTGACATCTGCTATTGTTGTATTTTGCCTACTAACCTTTAATGTTGATTACAAATACTTGACTCCAAAGAGGTATCTACTTGTTAACACTAAGTATACTATAAAATCTGAGGAAATAGGAAAAATAAGGAATGGGGAGGCTGGCTAATCTAGTAGTGCGAACACCATTGGGTGTGTTGTTCTATAGGCTTTAAAAGGTAAACATGCTAATAAGTGACTCAGGAAGTGCAAGTAAAAGGGAAGGAAAGATGAAGATAATTAATAGACATCAATGGACTTTTAATTATGTTTTCCATGTCTGCATTATGCTAAGGCAGACAATTGTATTTGTTTGCTGGTCACTTATCAAGACTCTTATCTGTGCCATACGGCTGACTAGTGAAACAACAACAGAGGGTCGGAAACATAAAACCATGGTCGTTTTAATAATGCATTAGGTAACAAAACAGCCTTACGCATTACACATAGTACAAACAAAGCCATTAAAAAAAATCTATTCAGCAAGGATGTAGCTAATGTGGCATCATGAAGCTGTAAGGCATATTTATATATATATCCTAAATTGTACATGGTCAAATAAAGAGTTGAATGTTTGCTCAGGAACTGGATCCATCCTTCTGTAGCTTACTTTGACATCCAAAACGTCACCATTGCTAAATAGTAATGCCCTAGGAGTGGGTAGGGTTACAGGCCTGTTGCCATGGCACACAGCCCTGTGGCGATTAGCTGGCCGTTTGCTTTTGTTCGGTCCTCTTTCCTTCACATTCTCAGGCATGAGATCGTTTCAGTACCACGGACAGGGATTTTTGGCTCTGAGGAATATTGACCCTTGGTCAAGGGCCATGGATGGATGTGCCACCAAGGCAAAGTTACCAAACAACCAGCAAAGCGTAACCCGTTGAAGATTCTGGAGCCATGTTCAGGAAGATAAACAACGCGTTTCGCCCAAACAATCTCGGGCATAGATCTCGAGACGACTGCCACCGGGCAGATCAGGACTATCACAGCGCATGCACTTTAAAACTGGTTCGAAGCACCTCCATGCTAGTAGTGGGAGAAAGGACCCAGTTTGTGAGCTCCACTTTAAAACGGAGCAAAAGTTCTGTGAGCATGGAGTCCACCACGGCCCTGTACTATTACCAAAGACAGGAGGACAGGATATGGCTTTGCTCTCAGGATCAGAACTGTCTCGAGTACTTGGAAGAACTTGTGGCCCTGAGACGACAGTACACAAAGAATGTTAACATCATGAAAAGCAGCGAGACCAAGGCCACCATTCCCTCCAAAAAGAAGCCTGCTCCTTCCCCTCCCATCTCAAAAGATGCAGAGGTAATATCATTCTTTATCTATAAAATGATAATGACCTTAAACTACATGCAGTAAGTGGAATCTATTATTCTCTTTCTTTTACAACAGATCTCGAGAGCAAAGCCATCTGCCCCTCCAGTACCCAATGAGGAGGACACGCTGGATTTCTTTGACGCTGTCATCGCAAGCTGCGACACTGAGCCTACGCGTAAATCTCACATAGATGACGGGAATGCTGATGTCGATTTTGTTGGTGAGTGTTAGAAAGGTTCAGTCTCATCATATTAGTCCTAGGTAATAAAAGTATAATGTCATCTGAAGAGATATACAGAACGGCATTCATATTTGGTCAACACGCCAAACCAAGCTAAGAACCTTAGAAATTAGTGTCAAGCAACACCATTATCGGCTTGGAACCATAACCGTGTATTTCATATTAATTTCCTAAATAAAGAGAATTGCTGTATTACTAATTCGGGTCTGTTAAGACAGATAGTTGGTATTCAGCAAAGCTCCTCTCTCGCTCTTTCTCAGTTGCTTCGAGTACCAGTGAACACGACCTCCACTCAAACTGGGTATTGAGGGTCCCACGAGTAACAAACGAGTTAAAGAAGAAGAAGCCTGCACGTGCCAATGACAGCACAGTCAAGAAGAAAAGCGACTGCGGGTCCACAAGCAGCCGTCTGCGGCTGCAACGGAATCCTATTCACTTGCCGAAAGTGGTGGAGAGCGCATTTCAAACTCTCCGCTTCAAGCCCAAACTAAAGAAGGAGCAAAAATAAACGAACAGGATCAGACCTAGGGGGTGTTCATTTATATGCTGAACAGTAACTGTTTTGAGAATACTCTAGTCAAAAGGGAAAAGAACTCTCAATTGGTAAAGCTATGACTAGCCGGGTTACATTAAAAAGGTCTACCATTGGCTATCACAGCCGAGGTATTCTGTAGTCTGCTGAGTTGCTACGCACCGATGGGTTGATGTCAAGTGGATCACGTCTTGTATTGGCAGCTTGTAGACACAATAAGCAACCCTTTGGTCCATAATTTATTTGAACTCTTCTAGGAGTCCGCTCCAATATTGATCAATGGTTTGGAAAGCACCTTAGTGCTTCTAAAAGAAAAATCTACAGACCCATAGTAATATAATTTTCTATTGCAAACCTCATTAAAATGCAATCCCAATTTTAATTATGTGAGGCAAATTTACGTGAAGTCAACTGGAAAACCATCGAACGTGGATTATTAGGAATGTAGGTGAGAATATTATTGATTACAATCCCCCAGTAATGAAGACAGAATATGCTTTCGTCGGAATCGCCGTTTTGGTTCCAGGCCAGCAATGTGCATGTTTTTGAGAAATATTTTTCTTTGTTAATACCTGGACTTCGTTCGACAATACGTGATATCCTGAAAGAAAGAATAACAACATCCATGTCGTCTCCGATTACTCTTAATTATTCGGTATATAAATAGGTAACAGAAGTCCTACTATGTACAATTTCGGTATTCTATTACTTGTTATTTCGTGTCTTATGTCATAGCATCTGTACAGCATATTTAGTTAGTATTAATGCTAATCCACTATGCCGTAATTTTTTTCTTAATATAAAAGGGGCCTACATTTGAAAACAAAACTCTTCACAGAATTTAAACTTTCTAGGAATATTGCAACTGGTCTAAAAAAAATTGAAAGTTTATTTTATCATTCATAGAATAACAGTCATATCAAAGAGTAAAATAATTAAATGTAAGAATATTTATATCACTATTGAATTATTTGTTAACTTGTGTTAATGCCAAATATATAATCACTACAATTTGAGATCCTTTGACTTCTTCTCTGCTTTGACCTTGGGGCTGAAAAAGGCCGACATGCTCTTCATACCAGTCTTGTCCACCTTTGCCAGAGTTTTCTGAGCTGCACTCATCTTCTTTGGCAGCTAAAAGAAGGAGGGGAAATCAATACTACATCTCATAGACCTTGGGTGTGGACACCTGAAAAGTTATTGCATACGGTCTTCATTTAGAAAAAAAATGTATTTTTCAATATTAACTTTTTGCTGAAGGTCTTTTGGGAAATGGTATCATAGCAACGAAGACTCATAATTAAGGAATATGTCCCGAAAAACAATTAAACAAGTGGGATTACCACATCAATTCATAAAGACCGCTCTACGGCTGACTCACTTTCCGTGCGAAATCTGCGCTGTTGAATTTGGAGTAGTCCTCTCCTGCCTCCACCGGTTTTTCATCTAGTTTCCGTTTCTGCCAGAGTACTGAGTTTAGTGCTTTTTATCACAATGACAGTTACCACTCAGTGACTAGTTAACTAATGTGCACTCACTCACCAAGCCTACCACCACAAAATGCAAGCAGATCAAATAAACTACAATAAAATCACAGCCACAATCACAAGCGACTGCATCCGGAAGGATGTCTGCTTTGGTTTTCAAAGCACTCAATTACTAGCTATATGCCATAGGGAAACAACAACAACATATAACACAAAAGAGGTAATGGGCTGGAACAACCTCCTTAGAATGACTGGGGAAAGTACCTTGGATGGAGGTTCTGCCTCTTTAGTGCTTGTGCGTTCAGGTAGCCTGAGAAAAGAAGTTACATAACAACACTGTGTTTTCACAGAATTATACTGCATGCTAACTTTAACTCTGACTTAATCGATCTATGTACATACTGTAGGTGTCTGAGAAGGGCTTTGCTCAAGTCTTCACTGATGTACTCAGAAATCAAGCCGTGACCATACCGCAGATAATGCTCTAAATTTGAAGGGAGAAAAAAAACGTCAGCAATTCTAAACACCAACTGATACTAAGAATATAACTATTTACTAATAAAAATTACACGGCACCCACTTAATGTAAAATCGAAAATCAACTAACAAAAAAAAAAAAAACTCAATTGCGATGGTGTCGTAGCAGCTAGTTTGTTGCGGAACATTTTTTTTTCAATGGCAACACTGCCATCTACTGTTCAATTATAGTATAGCATAAAATACTCGAATGAAAACGTCCCTCACTGCAAAGAAAAACTTTAGGTTTCTTTCGTATATCCATGGCAAAGACAGGCCACCCACGGGAAATACAAGTGTTTACATAGGCACCATCATAGAGCACTTGAATCATTTTAACATATCGGGTCCTCCATAGCTGGTTTGTCATAGAGATGGGGGTGATGATTCAAATATTCAATTGTTTGAAATAATGTAGGCATTCCAATATCGTTGCAGTTACTTATTTATATTTTTGCTATAAATTATTTAAATATTATTCCTTAGCGGTTTTGATTACATACTGTTAATAATGTCAACACCAATGCCTTAGAATGTATGTCAAAAGTAGAAAGCCCCTCTTTACTACATTACAATAAAAAACATGATGCAAAAAAAAAAAAAAAATGTGTGTGTGTATATGTAGATATATGATTTTAATATTATTTTTAATTTGGTTAATCAATTAACTGGAATCTTGTTGATAGAACATTCAAACAGTGATGTGCCTGCCTGAAATGCCCATCCCTTGTTTGTCCCCTACCTTCCCGTCCTTCTGACTCCTGCTTCACTCTCACATAGGTTGAAGACTTCACCCCTTCCCCTACAAAGATGTTATTTTTTCTTAGGGATTTCACTGTATTCTCCACCTGGAACCAACAGTTTGCAATGAATCCATCATAGCTTTTTTTTTTAAGTCAATGAAACTGTACTCCGAATTATCATGGATGTGTAATTGGACACTGCTTCAGAAACGTTATTGGACAATGGAAAAGTACCTTTTTCTTTAACCAGTCTGTTGTCTTCTCTTGGCTGTAGCGATAAAACTTAATGTTCCCCACCTCTGATAAAAACAAAGCAAAATGAAAATTTACCAGAAAACAAGCATACACAAACAGAAGCAGAAAGAAAAACACACACATGGTTTATGAATCATGATAAGAAGTGACAAAGCTAATGACTTCTGACCTTTCTCCTCAGCAACATGGTGTATGGAGGCTAATGACTGTGTGCAGCTAAGTAGCCTGGGGCACCCAGTAAAATGTTCATCCTTCACAACCTGGTCCAAAGGCTGAAATTTCCCCTGTGGAAGAAAAAGGTGGGGAGAAGAGGAGGACAGCAGGAAACCTTTTCTTTAGACATCTATCGAGAATCAAATCGGACTAAAAGCGTTCTCGAAGCGGAAAATAATTATGATGAGCACCATCATCCAATTTAGGTTAGCGAAATATTTGACCAACACAGCATTTGATCATTTCCAATAGATGGTTATATTGGGCTACAATAAAACAAATACTGTGTTTTGCACAGTGCAACTGGTTGGATTCAGTGCACTTTCATCTCACCAGTACACGCTATTGGCTATTGACACGCTAAGGATTTTCTTTTATTGTTGAATAATCTGAGGCAGCCCTCTAGATATTAGTACTTAATGGCATTTCCCTTTGTGCCTCAGTGAGTGTGGAGCAGATTAGAAGATTGTCACTTATGGTTGCACTGTAAATTCACAGGAATAAATCACTTACAAATTGCAAAAACGAAAAAGCCGTGTATGCGAAAGAGTTGTCTTTAACATCAACAAACCAATAACTGGGTTGTTCGCAATGAATAAATTACACAGAAATTGGGACCAGTGCCTAGCAGCTCTAGCTATTGGTTTAGTAAAAACTCATTTGAATGTAAAAAGTCAAACATTTACCCTCATCTTTGGATGCACTCGGCAGTAATGACATAAAACTAATTGTCTTACCTCTTTGCCAGCTTTGATCAAGTACGGTAACAGTAGGAAGAGAGGATCCATGGGGGTGATATAGAGAACTCTCCCATCTAATTCCAAAACATAAAAGAAGTAAGCACAAGTTAGATCAGTGCTGTCAGAACTACCAGTTAGGGTGCCATTGTTTGTGGATGAGAATGTGGTGGCTGTTGGTCCTGCTATGCATTCTTGTTGTTGGTGTGTGAAGATATGGTGTGTTATGCGTCTTACCTTCTCTAGTGCAAAATAAATCATTCTCTCAGAGTTAATAAACCAATATTAGTAGTTACTTTTATAAATTCAAACGAGGCATGCTCTATATACTGGCGTTTTTCTTTACATATTAACAATCCAAGATTAGATGCAGTGTCCTTGTGACGCACCTCTCTGCACATTCTGTCCAATAAGCCAGGAATGGCAGTCTTCCTTAAAGGCTTTCACCTCGTATAGCTGCACATCTCCACTGCCAAACAGGTAGAGGGATCCTGCATCTGGAAGAAAAACAATAATTTTTCACCGAAGTTCGTCATTTTCGTTCTTTAAGTTTCAGGGAGTCAGTTTGGTCTCCTCCTTCACCGCATGTATCAAATTAAGACAAGAGCATTTGATTGTGTTATGAACATGGACTATGTTGCCTTACCCGTGGCAGGGTTTCTTAGTCTCACGAAAGCAGGATCATTATCATGCTTGTGTTCTTCAATAGCTGAGTCTGTGGATCACGAAAACAGTCGACAGGAAGGAAGATTGATTGTGACTTCTTGAATCGGTGCACTAACCAACCCAGCATTGCAAGTTGTACAACAATGACAGACCACAAACTACGTGGTGGCTCAAACTAGCAAATAGCGTAAATAAACAAATAGCCAAATGATTTGGTGTTGGGTGCTGAGGAAACCACACTTATATTATGTATACATACTTGCCGCAATTACCACCCATCTGTCGTTTTGAGTCAGCAATGTGTGTTTATTTTTTGAGGTCATTTCTATACGTAATTATTGAACTGCCTAAAGGCCTACAGCGATAACAACTCTACGAAGTCGTTGTCGCTAAACGTGAAGCATGAGATCTGGAAGGGAAAGAACGGGGTTGCCCGACCGGATTGACGATTTCCAGCCAAACACAGTCTAAATCCCGCCTAATCCACCAAAAACCCACCCAAATTGATATTTTTTACACTCCTCAAAATAAACGAGGGGTGGAGGGGTATTAGAGGCAACGTTTTCAAGTGATCCGGGTGCCATTGAAGTGGAAAAGTGCCACATAAATGCAGTCCATTTATAATTGTCCATGTATAACTGTCCAAAGCTTTTTCCGGCCCAATGTAATGGAAAGTAGTCCAAATAGGCGGAAAACCTCCCAATCTGGCAATGCAGGGCAGAAAGAAGTTCCGAAGAGAAAAGGCGCGGGTTAGTGTAAATTGTTCTGCAAGGAGTGTACGTTGTGAATGAGCAACAACATGGCCATGTATTTAATTGTTGATGTTTTTAAACAGTTGTTCAACGATCTTTTATCACTTCTTTTTAGTCTATGGAATTATGTACAAGTGCATTTTGAACGTCCAAAAAGCTGCATTGCTTTCTTTTGACACCAAACATACCAGAATGGGCTCATCCTAATCGTCATTTTAAAATCAACTAAGCGCGCTCCTCGACCATGCCTGCATTGGCAAGGATGGTTTGTCGTGCTAGATTGAGCTACCATTAACTGAAATGAGTCTAATCTAAGTACACCATAATAAAATATGTAAATACAAAAAAAAAATGTTTTCGACACATGCTTTAAATTAGCTTTAGAATAGATATATCAGATTTTTTTAAATTTACACAAATAAGTACCAATTAAGAATATACAGTGTTTTTGAAAAGCGCTTTATAAATACAATGTATCATTATATAAAGAATAAGTCAGCAAACGTTCTCATTATTTTAACATTGCTTTAATAATGATTTGGAATGAGTGAGCCAGTAGAGGGCATTAAACCCCCATGAAAAAATCAGGGTTGCTCTGTAATTCACATCCGTGTAACCAACTGCTAATATGTTTTGTTTTTTTTAAAAACAAAAAAACACATTTGTTTATTATGTACAATAAATGTGTGTATTTATTTCATATATTTAAAAGTCAACAAAGCAAGAACAATCTTCCTCTGCAAATCCAAAAATAAAACTTTACATCATTAAACTGAAGTAAAGGGATCTGATTTTCCTACCACTCCTTGGTCCGTTTATTTTTGAGCAAAATAACTAAATGCTAATTTACCAAGTTCTGCAAGCCTATCATTTGACCAAAAGGTTTTACTTCTGTGCATATGATGACTAAAACCAGCCCCACTTACCAAAAGCAAAGCATCAAGGGACTTAGTCGGGAAAATAGTCGGGCTGCACGTATAATTGCACATAGTGAAAAATATTGCTATAATCCACGAGAGTTGATTGTATCTCTCGTCTTTTTTCAATAAATCTTTGTTCCTGTTAGCTTAAGTGCCAACTCTCTTCCATTTTCTTTGGCTTGTTTGTCCAATCTCCACAATGGGAGAGATGGTTGGAATTGACATTGAGACCAACGACATGGATTGAATACAGTTTTTGGTCTTCTTACCTGCATCTCAGGGGGGGGGGGGGGGGGGGGGGGGGGGGGGG
>JAVQJS010048356.1:0-11183 GCA_036024795.1 Galaxias rostratus | reverse complement strand
CTGAATGACAGCCGTCATGTGCTCCATTCAGTATAACACACACAAACGACACACACACTCCACTCAGTATAACACACACAAACGACACACACACTCCACTCAGTATGACACACACAAACGACACACACACTCCGCTCAGTATGACACACACAAACGACACACACACTCCGCTCAGTATAACACACACAAACGACACACACACTCCGCTCAGTATAACACACACAAACGACACATTTGTCATTCCTCACAGAGAAAGGGGCCAAGTTTATCTTTGTTGGACAATTCAAATGTAAATCATCAACTGACAACACAGTGACTCAAATCAATAGAGGATGAGAATGGCGAGGTCCACACACACACACACACACACACACACACACACACACACACACAAACAAACATGCACGCAAACACACGCACACGCACACAGACACATGCACACAGACACACGCGCACACACACATACACACACACACACAATCCCAGCAAGGGTCTGCTTAGCAGCAGATAATTACAATGTGTCTAAGAGGTATGCAATTCACTAAAGGGAAACGTCTGGAAACACAAAAACACAGCAGCCCCAAACCCCTTCTGTCGATGGCACGACACAATAGCTACCTTAATTACAGCTTAAACGAATTAATTCAACCATCACAACGAGGGAAACGACAAAGAAAACATTAGGAATCCCGAATCCACTTCATGGAAAACCATGCTGGTGGCCAGCTGGGATTAGGAGGGAGCTGGGGATTGGCCTGACAGGGTAGTGAGGTGAGAGCTGGAGGCTCTCCAGGAAAAAAAACAATCCCACTCTGGAAACCAATTTTCATAGCAACCGTTTTTAAGACAAAACAATTTATGAACGTGATACGTGAAAGATAATTGTGGGTCTACAGAGGAAGAGGCCTAGGCTGGTGTAGTTAGAGCTTGTTCGAATCACTTCCTGTTTTCCAGACCCACATTCCCTCCACCTGGGGCGGCACGGTGGTGCAGTGGTTAGCGCTGTTGCCTCACAGTAAGAAGGTTGTGGGTTCGATCCCCACCTGAGGGCCTTTCTGTGTGGAGTTTGCATGTCTCTCTCTGGGTTTCCTCCCACAGTCCTGTGTGTGTGTGTGTGTGTGTGTGTGTGTGTGTGTGAGAGAGAGAGAGAGAGTTGGTGTATGTCCATGTGTTACCCCTGCGATGGACTGGCAATTTGTCCAGGGTGCACCTTGACATAGGATAAGCTGTACTGCTAATGGATGGATGGTCTTATTGGCCTGGATTTCTCTGTTATTTGACTGTATGGACACAGCTACAAAGATATGATAAAAGGATTTCTAAATGTAGACATGTCTGAGATTGAGTTTAGTACCGTTCGGAATGATGATTTGCATACCTAGAAAAGCTGCTTTTTCATATTACTGCTTTTAAGTAAAATAATTGATTGCTGTGATGGCAAACTAAATTTATCTTTTTAAACTATAGGCAACCTCTGTTCTAGCCTTGAGATATTAAGGAGGAGGCAATTATATATTTTGTGTGCTAAGATTTATCATTTTCAACTTTGGGCAACCTCTGCTCTAACCTTGAGATGTTAAGGGAAGGAATGGTCCTATCTTTAGTCAGTCCAGAAGTCCAGGCTACGCGTCCAATCCCATCCTCTTTGCCAAGTTTGTTGTGGAATTTTATGTGAGATTCCACTGAGAAATAATGATTTCAAATGATTTGTCTTAGTAACATTTATTATTGAGAAAATTGAAGCAAGATACAATCTAGATCTATTGTTTATGCTGATCAAAGGTCTGTGGAACCTGGTGGAAAGAGGATCTTTGACCTGCTGATCAGCATAAACAATATATCTAGATTGTACCTTACTTCAATTTTCTCAATAATAAACATTACAAAGACATCCATCCTTCCATCCATTATCAGAACCGCTTATCCTATGCAGGGTCACGAGGGGGCTGGAGCCTATCCCAGCTGACTTTGGGAGAGAGGCGGGGTACACCCTGGATAGATCGCCAATCCATCAAAGGGCTAAAACATATACATACAACCACTCACACACACATTCACACCTATGAACAATTTAGAGTCACCAATTGACCTGCATGTTTTTGGACTGTGGGAGGAAACCGGAGTACCTGGAGGAAACCCACGCTAACATGTGGAGAACATGCAAATCATTTGAAATCATTATTTTTCAGTGGAATCTCACATAAAATTCCACAACAATTGCAACCGGCATTGAATCAGGTCTGCCATGGTTTCAATGCGAAGGAGTGTTTAATGGGTTACAAGTTCATCACACACATGTTGCAGTTCCAATGTTAGTTAGTAAGTATGTGTAATGCCTTTTTTATTTTCTCAGGGCGGAGGGTCAGATGTGGAACGTACTAAGAAGAAACGACGAGGAGATCGCTATTCAGTGCAAACTTCACTTATTGTGGCTGCTTTGAAAAAGATGCTTCCTATTGGGCTCAACATGTGCTCCCCGGCGGATCAGGAACTTATAAACCTGGCCAAGATCCGCTACTCTCTGGTAGTTTCATCTCAGCCATATTTATATACCTAACAAAAATGTTTTGTACATAATAAAAATAGAACCTCTAGAAACATTTCTTGATAGTTAAATATACTATTACCTTTTTTTTGTCATGCTACAGCAACCTCATTGTCAAGTATTATAGATTCACTATATCTATACGTAAAGTGTTACCACAGAAGAAAAAAACACTTTCTGATGTCATCCAATCTTTTTAATTTCAATTGTGTGCAAAGGTTTGGGTGGATAAACTGACAACTGTCATTGTTTTTTATTTAAAAAAAAAAATATATGACTGTTTGTAAGTGAGTCAACCCCAAGCTTTTGAGCGATATTATAAGCATATTTCTTAAAATAAAATTGTGCTTAGTCAAAATGACATTCATAACTGGGCAATGGCAGCATTTAAAAACAAAACAAATAAAAACGTTGTGCATTTGATAGGTTATGACAAAACAGTGTTAGATTTGGGTCCTGTAGAGGAGAAACCAAAGATGGTCTTATTGCATGTCATTAAATTGGTTCAGTTCGAACCCCTGTTCAGAGATATACTTTCAGGACAGCCACATGGGAATGTCCAGAGATTGGCATCATGGTAGGATGGTTGAGCATATATGATGACATGACAATATTGACAACAAGTGCTCCGTGTACTAAAACTGCTAAGCAAATTTACTGATAACCTTAAAATAGGCTAATAATGAAAGTAAAGCCAAGCAAATCCAGAAGCAGTCCAATTCGAGCCATTTAGGCCTAGAGAACTATGCCAAGAAAGCTAAGACTATGGTTACATAGGCAGTTTTGACTGCTACCCTGGCTAGGTGGCCATTGACAGTGTTTGATGCACTTAAGTTGCGATTCTAGAAATAAGAGTCAGCCTTTATGCTAGGACCTGGCTAGGGGTGCTGTCATGCGAAATAGTGTCCGGCTGCTAAAATATTTCCGGCTTGCGTCCGGCTCTTGTCTGGGGCGTGTCATAATGTTAAATTTTGCTAAATTCCGTTTCGCGGGCTAAAGGGCTCGCGCTAGCGTCAGTCGCGAGCTGGGCAACACTATCAAATCTACCTCTTAGCGGCTCGTTCAGTCTACATGAAGTTAATGAAGTCTTGCAATTTGTGCATTTTAATAATTATACATAGGTTAGAAAGAATGAAATGTATTTAAAATGATAATGTTTTCCTTAAAACTTTGCTTTCATAAATAAATCTTCAACGTTAAGTATTTAAACTGTTAATTTAAAAAATATATAATGTCAGCTATATGGTAAATGTTTAAGAAATGGAATGAAACATTTATGTTTGTTTAGTTAATCAGAAGAAATTAAATTTTTGTCGCTAATTCTTTTTTAGCATAGAGCGCTTGACCCTGCGTGGCATTATTGGACAGCACAGCTTATTGGGTGACAAGCTCGGCATAACCTGACCAATTGTAGGCGTGAATGAAAGTACAGCAATTGGATGAAGAGCCGTAATTTCCCACATGGGGCCCTTTTGCCCTCGAAACGGAATGTAGCAAAATGCAACATTGTAGCAAAAAATTCATTGTGACGCAAGCCGGACACATTTTCGCAGCTGGACACTATTTCCCATGACAGTACCATGGTGACCCAAGTATCCTGGCTCCTTATGGGAAAGGAGCTCTGGATCTCCCGCTTACCTGGTTTACAGAATAATTCAATTAGCGCCAAAGCGAGATTAGAAATAGTGTAGTAAGAAAAGTGGTACCCACATTAGCAACATGACTAAAATCGAATCCAAAAGAGGAAGTACTACATGCTTAAGCAGCCTTTAAATATAAGGAAAGATGTAGGACAAGTACTACATGGGCAAGGATGATTTGGACTTAGTACCAGTGAACCGAGATGGTCAAACGCAACCCCTTTGGAAGAACGGAAATCAGTGATAGAACAGATACTTAGCAAAAGGAACCAGTAAAGAGTGCCTAAACTGTCTCACAAGCCAAACAAGGGCAATGAATGAACTGGGAAAGAAGAGTAGGTTAAAATTACTTGGAAGTACTTGTGGGGAATGGAATCCGCAAGAATTAGCTTAATGTTTACTCCGACAAATCTCAGCCAATGAGTAAGTGAAGATCCAACTCAAACACAGAATGACTGGGAGCAAGACTAGCCTTAGTCAAGGAAGATATACCTGTTGCCAAAATCAGGTGCTAAAATGATTGGTGGAAGCAATACGCCATAAGCATTCAACGTTTAATGCCTTGCCAATTGAAGCAGAGGGCGACGCACTACATTCACTTTGTCAAGAAGTGAGCACCGGGAAAGAATAATAAGGCAAACAAAACTCAGCGCAACTGAGCAGAGCATGTGATTGGAAAATGCTTGCTGATGTCGGCTAACAACTGAGCCGACAACTGAGCCATCAGAGATTGCAACAACCAACAAAAGACTATCTTATTTTTTGTCTAACACACAAGCCAATCGTCTATTTGATAGATCTAGAGCGCTCCGTTGGAAGAAGTAATAGAGGAGGTTTACAAAAGAAAGAAGCTTCACCACAGCAAATTTTCAGCTGAGGCAAAACAGCGAGGTTTGAGAACAAAGGTGTGTGTGCCCAGTGGAAGTTGGATGCCGTGGATTTGAGGCAATATCAACAACCAAACTACGTAACCATAAAAGCCAGACCATAAAAGCTATTTCAGAGATAACAGAAAGAAGTAACCAGTGGCTGTGACTGAAAAAAGAAAATCTTCTATATTTGCACAAAAGTAAAGAACATCCTGCTGAAAAACAAAGAAGTGGACATCTCTGGACTATAAAATGTATGTCTTTCTTGCAGAGCGTCATTATTCAAGCCTGCAGGAACAAAGTAGGGAACGATTGGCTTCCTTTCAGGTGGTAGTTGGCATTGAAAGCCTGCAGGAATAGGAATTAGGGACAGGTGTAAGGGTATCTCTCAGTTTAAAAATAAATTCAAAAATTAAAACATTAAAATCTGGCCGTTGAAAAAGTGGATTAACAGGGGGGTGAAGATATCATTTTTCAACGTTAAGCCAGACGTGCTTGTTGTGGGCTCAAATTAACTAATCCTCTGGGATGGAGGGTGCCCACTTGAAAACACCAATGACATATTTGCTCTCAACCCAAGTCCTATTGTCATTTGAAGTTCTCAACTTGGAATATGGCATTATGGAAATAATAACATTCTATGTTGTGTATTTGAAAACCGCTTCCTATGCCAAGACCTTAATTAACTTTTTGCACTATTGCAAACAGTTTTTTTTGTCATGTTTTTTGGTTTTCTGAACAGCTATTAGAAATTTGGATATCATATTTTTAAACATCAGTTAGCAGAGTTTTTACATTTCATTGTAATTTCCTGTTGTCTCAATCACATAAGCGGTTTGAATAAGAGACTTGGCAAGGCTTAGGCTCCCTAAATACATTTCTGAAACAAAACATAATTGAATAAAAAATAAATACAAGTCGGATTTTAACAAACCTAATGATTGAACTCGATAATTTCCAAACCCTGTGCTTTTGGCTACTGACAGAAACTTCTAAAACGTCACACTTTGTACATGCATATGGAAACTCATTGCCGCTACACATTTACATTTTTGTTTATCTCATAAGATCACACCACACAATGAGATGACATCAGGTGACAATGACGAATGGCTTGATACTTTGAGTGTAGCCATAATAAGCTAACAAACATTTGTTGCAGTAGATTTATGGTTTTCATCTAAGTTTGGTGGATGTGGAATTGACTTTGTAGGCAATGGCGATGACTAAGTTACTTCTCAATCAGGCATGATTCGAGCCATAGTTAGCCTACAGCTTTGGACGAAGTGGCACGTAGTTGCACATAGTAAATCTTTCTGCGTTACCCCAGTGTATACAACTGCTGCCGTGAGCTATGTTAAGTTGGAGAATGTACTGACCAGTACCTATTACACATTGTATAACGTCCCATACTACAACCTGGCAGGGTTGCCATTCCAAATTAATGTTTCATATTTTTAAATACTTTGGTATTGTGAAAGCGAACCAAGTAATAAACTGACATTGTACTACAGCAGAAAACAACATTCAGTATTCAGGCTATAGTAGAAGCAGGTTGTAAGATTGTATTTCAAATCATATCGGCCTCGAGAGGGATTGAAATTGAAAATGGACTTGCCAATGGAAATGCCAATGCACCTTTCCATACAAAAGACATTTGAGATTCACAGTGGAATGTAATGAAACATAAATGTGTCATAACCAAAAAATTTAATATGCAACACTTACACAGGGAACATAAAGTACAGTCATACAACCGTTATCTAGGCCTTAAAGGAGCAGTATGTATATGTAGAGAATTGTGGAAAACAGGAATTTGAATCACAACCCTCAAAAGGCCAACCTCCAGAGGGTTTGGTCCCTCTCCTCCCACACGTGCCCGTACGCGTGCACTAAATGGTGTCTGATTCCGAGGTGAGAAACAAACGAATCCCTAACATTTGATTGTAAACGCTGTAAAACTCAGTGGTTCAAACCAAAGCAATCTGCACAGACACCAATGGTAGTTTCCATTGTAATGACAATTAGCAGACATCAACAAAAAATATTTTATAATGTTATTCCCCTATCGCTATGAGCTAATGCATGACAATCGGTTTATTTAGCTAGGATGGCATCATGACTACTGTACGTTGTCGAGTATAAATCCAACATAGAAATGCAAACAAATAATTCCTTAAGTTCTACAGTATTTGATTTTACAACCCAAGTCCTTTATGATGACATGCAACAACTTAAACTGCCTTGGGGATACTTCTTGTTCACATACCAAAGTTCAAAGAGTTTTATTTGTCAAGAACACAGTATAACACAAGGTTACTCTGAGCAAAGAAATTCTTATGATTTTGCAGGCAGCAACTACGTAAAAGCAGAGCAAAAATATCAATAATAAATGAATAACTTACTAAACATACAAAATATTTACAGATGGGGGATACGGACAGTGAGAAGAGGAGAATTAAATATTTAAATATTTGTAGTGCAGGAGTGCTGATGAATATGTGCCTAAAATTGTGATAATGTGCATTATGTGATAACGTGCATAAAAAGTGAAAGAGCATAAATAGGAGGTCATGTTATCAATGTGAAAAGCCTGTTGGCCTGGGGGAAAAAAACTGTATGTGAGTCTGGTCGTCCGTGCCCGGATGCGCCGGTAGCATCTATCAGCCGGCAGCAGCGACAACAGACCATATTAGTTAGGGATAGGCCATTGATTTTTGTTGAATGCAGGGCCGAGGTTTCTCAAACATAGCACACCTTTTTATTTTGAGTATTTGGTTTGATAATATCATCCAATAGGTCTGTAATAAACTTTGATTGTTATTTATTGCTAGAAATTCTAAATTACATCCCGTACCTTTAAGTAGGCTATATGCCTACTAGATGTCAGAAAAGTCTACATTGGAAGTATTAAGCCAGCTCATATTGATAACTTTGATTGATAACCCTTTCTGCAGCTGTGCTCTGCGGTTCAACTGAGCAAGAAGTAGCCAGTATGTGGGGCCCATGCTCTTTCTCGTTGGCCTCATTACACAATGAGTAGTAGGTACTGGTCAGTACATTCTCCATCTCCACATAGCTCTGGGTAGGAGTTGTATACACGGTGGTAACACAGAAATGTTTGCGTTGCACAACTATTTGTCACTTTGTATAAATCTCTAGATTAACTATGGCTGGAATCATGTCCGATTGAGAAATAACTTTAACCCATAAGGTTGAACTGTTAAATAAAAACCTTTAATCTGTTGCAAATAATTTTTATCTTAAGGCTACGTTGATGGTTTCAAGCTTTTTGTCATAATGACCTGATGCCATCTGATGATGAATGGAATGACCTCCCACAAACATTAGGACTTGAAGACTCACGTGTTTTAACTGCACTTCGGCTTTTGAATATGCCATTACGTCTTCCTAATACTTCTTCTTGATATACCATGGAATTAGTGGCACTCAGAATATTTTACTTTTATATATAATTTTTTTTCGTTTTGAGAAGGTGTTGTTCATGATGCTGATGTCTAATATAGCACTTGCTTGGCTCTTTGATGATTAAGTAAGGGATGACCATGTTTTCTACCTGTTTTGTAGTTTGACCATTATCTTTTGTTGGCACAATTTTTTAAATAAGCGCCTGCTAAATAATTGTAATGTAACTAATCTTGTATTAACATGATCTTATCTCATTATAACGAGATAAATAAAGAATAAAAAAGGTGTGGCAGCAATGCGCAATGTCCATTGTCTGACATTGACCAATATTTATGTGATTGCGTCATGCACTGTTACAGAGACAGTCATATTATTATTATTAGGCCGGTATTTTTGCGCCCAAACGATTCCATTCCAGTGCCCACATGTTTTGGGTATTGCAGTCCATTGTGATTGCATACAGCTGAGTGTCACGTGTTTCATTTTTTATTTTTTTTTGTTTGTTTTTGGCCCCATTGAGATGATTAATGAGATGGTTTTGACTGGTACAGACATTTCAAGATCATATGCCACCATCTATCATTGATATGTACTTGTATGTTTTTTAATTTGTACTGACAGTCCGGACTGGGTCCGGAGAACTTGTGCACAACTTACAACAGGACTGCACTTCATTTGTCACAGGCTTTGAAATTAACAGCAGGAATTGTACATGGATCACTTTCAACGACTTTGGATTTACTACGAGTACCCTGTAGCAGTAAATAGTCTACAGAAGAAACCTCTCTTTAAAAAAAAAATTAAACAGTAAATGCTCCAAATACTTGCTAAACGTTTATTAATAAAAAAACAAATTAGCAAATTATTTTCAGTTGATCTAAAAGTGACAGTTTTAATGTCATTAAGGTTTTTAATTTTACTGAGTTGATACTTCGGTGTAGCCAAGCGGTGCCTTTAGAAAGCTCAGACATCCTATGGCCAACGTTGACATTAGTTTACTTGGTTTTCTGGCAAAAATAAATTGTTTTATTTTTATAATTCATACTGACGATCAAATGACAATTTTAGCATTTTGGAAGTAGGTTAGCTGATTTTCCAATTTATGCAGGCTGCGTAGAAAACTTAAACAACACAATAGATTGACATATACATACATTTTGGTTTCTTAACAGACTGATTTTCATGCATGCTTAAGTAATCTGTGGTCACAAATACGGCATACATGCCACTTGCAATCTTTAAAGAAACCAAGGTTTTGGTAGACATAACAAACATCACATTTTTCTCATAACAATTGATTGGATCACTTGTCATGCACATTAGGTTCATTATTAGCAGGAGTATTTTCAATTAAACTTTTTTAAAATCCGCTAAGTACATTAGCATAGACTTAACAATTGAATTACCTTGATACTTCAAATGGCCTCACAACATTAATGTAACAACTGGCACAAACAACGTTCCCAATGCGTCACTTACATTCACAACCATTCGAAAGTTTTAATGGCATTTGTTTGATTACATTGGCCTATAACCTGAGCCAAACTGACTGACATAACCATACATAGAACATTTCAATCAACTCGAACTTGAAAACATCAGTTAATATTTTCCCGAACATGCTGTTTGATCATAACAACCACTGAGATTATGTCTCTTTGTATTATTATCCTGTCGCAAACTAGAATAGGTTTGTCAGAAAGTGGAGAAAGTAAAGCTCTAAACGCTGTAGGGGAACAAGTTAGGTCAAAGCATAATATTTATAATATGCCTTGTAGAGACAGATCTCTAATTTCCATGAAGCAATTGATCTGATATTTGTTTCATTCCCCAATGAGACCTATTTTCATGTCCTATGAAAGACTGTAAAGAAACTGATGCGTTTTAAAGGTAGTAACAATACAATTACAGTATTTGAAACGCATTTTAGATCCTTTGACTACGACCAATGAAATTTTACCTAAATCGCTACTAGCTTTAATTGTTATGTCCCGCAGTAGCCTTTCAACTCTGACTTCTGGGAAATATTTGTCTCCCAAAAAAGTTGATTGAAGGTTAAAATAAAATAAAAAACTGCCCCCTCAAATTGTTCCTGCCTTCACTTGTTCAGAACCCCAAGGACAGCGGTACGTTTTTCTCCACCAGCTTCCTAGACAGTTTGTTTTGGTTTAGAGTCCAGTCGCTTTGGTTGACATCCATAAAGAAAAATATTTGAATTGTTCCAGATGTATAGTTATGTCAATCAGTTTGGATACCATTACCTAACACTTTGAACGTAAACCTTGGCCATGTTGATTGGGGATCTAAGTGATATACATTGGTAACATTTTCAATACCAAGATAACGTTAAATAATGTTACAGCCAGGATCTAGAATTTTTTTTGTAGCAGGCTTGTTTTAATAATCACGGCAAGGCTATTAAAAATGCACATCTCAGGCTCTTACTTTTAAAAAACTTTTAATTGCCATGAGAAAAGCTGGTTGTTACTGACTAGGGCCACATTTTTAGATTACATTAGATTCAACTTTATTGTCATTGTACAGAGTACACGTACTGAGACAACGAAATGCTGTTAGCATCTAACCAGAAGTGCAAAAGAAACAGTAAAATGTGTGTACATAAGTGATCAAATATGTATACAATAGATAAATATGAATATGATGCCATGAGGTATAAACAGTATGAGCAGTATAAACAGT